>JAJIYU010014635.1:0-13105 GCA_030144865.1 Tinospora cordifolia
AGTGGAAAAGAAGACAAGTAAAGAACAAGAGAACTCAAGAAAATTTTATTATTTGGAGAATGTTTTACAAAGTGTGCATAAAATGTTTTGATTCTTGGATGTCTTGCCAAATGACCAAGGCCACCTATTTATAGCCTTCCACCTCCTTAATGGACGGTGGAGATCAACTTGATCCTACGATCTATATTTTATATCTAGAAAGATCTATACAAGTATATAAATATCTTACAACTCTAAAATAATCTAGAATTCTCTATAAGTTTCGAAAACATTCCATAAGGTTCCAAAATATTTCAAAACTTTTCAAAATGTTCCAAAGGCTTCCCCAAATTCTAGAATCTTCTAGAATATTTTAGGGCCTTCCATAATGTTCTAGAACATTCCAAAATATTCTAGATTATTTTAGAACATTTTATTGTATTCTAAAACTTTTTTTGATGTTGTAGAATTCTCCACCAATGCCTCCGATCTTTCAAGGCAAAACTAAGATTAAGGTGGTTGTGTTTTGGTCTGTGACATTCTTCCCTACCAAATTGGGCGACATCGTCGTTGCTTCCTCCCAGTATGATCTAATCATGTCTTCATAGTTCCACAAAGATAGCTCGTGCTCCAAGGCCTTAGACAAACCTTTCCAATGTACCAAGTATTCTGTGTAGCTTGAATGAATCCCTCGCCTTGGAACTACTCGATGTGCAATAATTTCGTCTACATCACCGTCATGATTAATAGTGATCGTAATAGGAGCCCTCTTGGATTCACCCTTACTTGGATCTTCCTTATCAACATGGTAAGGTTTAAGGAAACTTATATGAAATATAAGGTGAACCTCGAAGTGAGAGGGTAAATTGATGCGGTAAGCGAGCTTCCCAATCCTCTTCTTCATAGGAAATGGACCCTCATACCTCCTAAGTAATTCCTTATGTGCTTTACTATAGTTGTGGATCATACGTGGAAGTAGTTTTACCATGACTAAATCTCCTTCTTCGTACTCCACATGACTTCTTTTTGTGTCAGCCCATTTCTTCATTTTCTTTGTCGCCTTTGCCAAGCATGCCTTTGCTAATTCAGACTTTTCTCGTCATTCCTTGGCAAATAGGAAGGCATCAGGACTTTTCCAACATAAGAGGTTACCATAGTGTGGGGAGCTAAGGGTTGTTGATCTATAGTTAGGTCGAATGGGCTAGCTCCCGTTGACTCGTTCTGTTGTAAGTTATATGAGAATTGGGAATATCGAGTAGCTTTACCTAATCTCGTTGGTTGGTACTCACAAAGTGCCTTAGATACATCTCCAACAAGGCATTCACCTGCTTAATTTGCCCATTAGTTTGTAGATGAAAGCGTATAGAAAAACTTAGTTCGGAGCCCAAAATCTTGAATAGCTCGATCCAAAACTTCCCTGTAAACCTTGTGTCTCGGTCACCCATGATCGATTTAGGAATACCCCAATACTTCACCACGTGCTTGAAGAAGAGTCTTGCTGCAGCCTTAGCATTGTACTTCTTCGGTATTGGTATAACATTCCAAATTTGCTAATTTGATCGACCATTACTAGAATGTTGCCATATCCATCTATCGTTGGCAACTCCACAATAAAGTCCATGTGGACACTTTTTCAAGGTCTCTCAGGGATGGGTAAGGGCTCAAGTAATCTAATAGGATGGTTTTGCTCCACCTTATCTTGTAGGCAAACATGACAAGTTTTTTGTACAACTCCATATCATCAAGCATATTTAGCCAATAGTATGCTTACTACACTAAGGCTTGCGTGCGATGTACTCCTTGATGTCCAACCCATAAGGAGTTATGGCATTCCTTTATAATTTCTTTGTGTAGGCCACTCCACTTTGGTACATAAAGTCTTCCTCTTTTGGTGCAGATTAGACTACCTCTAACCAAAATCTACGAGTCTTCCCTTGTTTAATTGGTTCTACTAGATTTTTGGCTTGAGGATCCTCTTCCACGCCTTTCTTGAATTTCTCCAAGATAAGAAAATTTTGGTTGTGTTAGGCTAGCTAATTCGGCTTTGTGACTTAATGCATCCGCCACCAAGTTGGCTTTGCTCGGCTTGTCCTCCATCTTGAAGTTGAACTCAGCTAGAAAGTCTTGCCACCTTGCTTGCTTCGGGGAGTGCTTCTGTAATACCTTCAATTTCAGTGTTGTAATACCCGAAATTTGAGTTACAATTTTAAAAAAAATTTAAAAATTTACTGTTCAAATATACGGTTACTGTTTACAAATACAGTCACTATTTTGTCGGCAGACAAAATAAGATTCAGTGGTTACTGTAGCTACAGTAACAGGCATTGTAGCTACAGTAACAAACTATTTGTAACTGTGGGGTTTCGTCTTTTTCTGCCAGAAAAATCTATATAAACCCCCTCCTCCCTCTCATTCTAAAAATTCATTCCAGCAAGAAAGAAAGAATTTCCTTGCTTACTCTCTTCTCTTCTTCTTCAGCTGTTTTAGATAGCAAATACAGTAATAGGAAGGGAAAAACCTTAGTTTCTGCATAGCAGTAGTGAAGATCTACTGTTGGGTACCTCTTTTGGAGCAATTGGAGGGTTTTTCTGATCAAAGCAGGTATAATCACTCTGCTCTAGTTTTTATTTAAGATTGGAGATGTCATTGTTCATTTCAGTATGCATACGTAGTTTACTGTTCATATATATGGTAATGTTCATATGGTACTGTTCACTGTTCCTATTTAGCATTGTTCATATATACGATACTGTTCATATATATGATACTGTTCATATGGTACTGTTCATGGGCATCAATTAAATCACATTTTCGAAACGTAGATCCTGAAGACTGTTGGTCAAAGACTCAAAACAAGTTGAGATAATACTGCAAGGATTCAGAGAAATACTACTGAGATGGAAGTGATTACTCTACTTTCTAGTATTATTTGAATTTTAATGCTGAATATGTGATGTTTGCATTGTTCAAATGCCTAGAAATATGCAAGGTTATTGACTAAATGATTTGTGAAAGATTTTCCTTTATTTTTAATTTATTTATGACCGAGAGAGTATGCTCTGTAGTTACATCTTGTACGATCTTCTACATCAGAAATCGATAGTCATTGTTTTTATTTATGAAAATATTGATTTATGATGTCATGCTGATGAAATGTTTAATTATTGATGAAACATTTATTTTATTATGTTCTGTTCACAAAAAGAAGATTAAATAAAGATTTCAACCAGGTACCGGTGCGGGGACGAATGTCCTTCATGTGTGCTCCATGCAGAATTAGAACTAATTGTCAGAATTGACACCTAAATAAACTGGGTTTCAGAAATGACCTCAGAGAAGGGTTTGAGTTTTAGAATTGATCTCTCTCCCCAGATCTGGAACACAGAGGTTAACCCTTTCGGTCTAATTGACAACTGTTGATAAATAAATGTTTAAAACGCCTAATGGATTATAAGTGTTTGCATGTTCAGTGTTTGGTTTAAATAATACTATGGATGTACTGTATATAATCCACTGGGCTCTTGAGCTCACCCAATCATTTTTTTCAGGTAACTATTAAAGACATCGCCCCAACAGATCAATGTAAATTAATAACAGTGTGTCTCATAGTATGAGGATAGTAGAAAGTGAACTATATTGTAGGACTTGTAACCCACTATATTTGATTATGTCAGATGTCGATAGTATTTGTATTATCAAAAGATGGCTATGGAGCCCACAGAATTGTTCGTAATTCTGATCATAAATCAATATTTTCAGTTATTTTGAAATATTGAGATTATTGTGTTTCTGTTGTATTTATACTCTATACCTTGGAATATGAACTGATGAAACTAACATATGTGATAAATGATGAAAAGAAAATGTAATATCCCCAGTTCTTAGATAGAAAGTAGGATTGACTGCACTCGAAAGAAATGACGTCTCAAGCTACGAGACAACCACGTCGCCTATGACGTATGTGAGAAAGATCGGGAGCTGGGGTGTTACAGCTTCTTTTGGTCTTGAAAATAGTTAGTGGCCACATTATCAGTCTTCACCACAAACTTGGACCCCTAACAAGTAATGTCTCCAAGTTCGTAACAAATGCACAACAACAACCATCTCCTTCTCTTAGATTGTATATTGTCGTGCAGTGTCGCTAAGCTTTCGATTTTTATAAGCAATGGAATCTCCCTCCTGCATTGGGACACCTCCAATAGCAAAGTCAAAAGCATTAGTGTGTACCTCAAAGGTTTTGGTGTGATGAGGAAGTGCCAATATTGGTTCTTCCATCACAGCTTACTTCAAGACTTTGAAAGCCTCTTGACACTTCTCGTTCCAATCCCACACTTGATTTTTCTTCAATAAGTCCGTTAAAGGTGCAGCTATCGCTGAATAGTCATGAGTAAACCTTTAACAATAGTTTACCAACCCTAGGAATGACTGTAACTCAAAAACTCTCCTTGGTGGTTCCCATTCTTGAATGGCTCGAATCTTTGCATCATTCATGCACAACTTCTCTTGTTCTATCATGTGCTCCAAAAATGCCACCTCTTGTTGGACAAAGGAGCATTTCTCCATCTTCACATAGAACTTGTTTTCCCGTAGTACTTGAAAAACTTGCTTTAAGTGATTTATATGCTCCTTTAATGTCTTACTATACACTACAATATCATCTAAGTATATTACGACAAAGTGATCCAAGAAAGGTTGGAACACTTTGTTCATAAGTCTACAAAAGGTAATAAGTGCATTAGTTAGGCTAAAAGGCATAACTAGAAATTCGAAAGAGTCATGTCGTGTTACGCACATGGTCTTTAAAATGTCTCCTTCAGCTATCCTCGCTTGGTAGTACCCTGACCTTAAGTCTAACTTGGAAAACCACCTTGCTTCTCCAAGTTGATCGAATAATCAACAATGAGTTGGATTTGATACTTATTCTTCACAGTAATCTTATTTAGTGTGCGATAGTCTACACATAATCGAAGCGATCCATCATGCTTCTTTTGAAATAAGATTGGTGCATCAAATGGAGCCTTCGATAGTGTAACACCCTGCAATTCTACGAACGCGTTACGTTGCGCGTGAATGGAAAATAAAATATTATTTTTGTAAGAAAATGAGAATTCAAATAAATAAAACATAAAATAAAATAAATTAACATAAAGAAAAGAAAAATAATCTAAATAATAGTTGTACGAAAAAAATAATAAAAAAGAAAAGAAATTAGAAACTTAGTTCAAATATTAGATATAAAAATATTATTTAAAAAAAATAAGATTTATTGAACATAAGTTATTTAATTATAGAAATAAAATTTATAATTTTAGTGTTTTATTAGTTCTAGTCTAAGTAAATTTATTTAGAAGTAAATAAATTGTAGAAGCCTGGAATACTTATTGAAGTTTTCCAATTCAAATTAAGGAAATTCAGAAGACTTAGAACTTATTTAATTAGAATATATAAAATCCTACAATTTAAGAATAATCCCAAAATTAGTTGAAACTAATATCTAAATTTCATAATCAGTTTGGAAATCTTTAAGCTTAAAAATAATTTGAATAAGATTAAATATGAATTAGTAAATTAGTGAATCTCATTAATTGTTGAATTACAGATTGTAGATTTTAAGTATCGAGCATCTCGAAGGAAAGCAAGGTCGTCCTGAAGAACGATAAAAATCAGGTGGGCCTGACTTCCTTGCTCATATGTATTATATGGATTTAAAATTCAAAACATTAGATTGAATAGTTCTAGGTTATTAGAATTTTATTAGGAAATTGATTGAAATTGTTTGGCTTCTTTGAATGATGTGTGACGTATGATGAATTATTTAATCTATGCGTAACTAGTTCATGACATGATCTTGCATTTAGATTTACTCAATTACGGCATACATGACTAGAAAAATGTGTATCTAGATCCTATTGTTTATCATGTACCTTATCGTGTTAAATTACCTGCATAGTGGATTATATTTTCTAGTATATAGTATGACGCTTGATGTGATTGAGATTGTTTGTAAAACAAAAATAAGACTATGGTTTATTAAGAATCCACATACCAGTGCAGTTGTCGAGCCGCAAGGCGGATCGTAGGTATTCCCACCCGGAGCTGCCTGTGACAGCTCGAAGTCCTTGGGAGACGGTACGAGTTGCAGTAAGTACTCTCTCTTGGACTGTGATACTGAAACATAACTAATTTTAGATGGTACCAGCACCTGAAGCCTCTATAATTACGATTAAATTAGATCACAGGGAATACCAAGAGGCATTTCAACCTTCTTTCGGTCTTAGACCCCGACTAAAACAAATGAATGTTTGAACGCCTAATGTTTGAAAGTGTTTGTAATGTTTTGGATTGGGTCTACATAATGCATGTGATGTGTAGGATCGATCCACTTGGCTTTCGAGCTCACTCCTATTTTATTTTTCAGGTACATCTGGACGTAAAGTATGATAACTTATGTCAGAAGACTTACAGTTTAATTGGATGCCTCATTGGGGAAGGGTAAGATACTTGGAGGTTATGTTTTATTTATTTTCACTGGATTGTTTTAAATGTATTTACGTTGACTTTAACTTTGGTTTATTTTATTTTTAAATGACTTTTCTTGTTTAACAATTTTAGTTTTAATAATAGCTTTTAAAGTATTTTCACTGCATGATATATGATTTATATTGAGAAATCCGATGAGTATTTTTGAGAAATTCTCTTAATGTTTTTGTTTTGATAAAAATTTACACAGATATTGACTTGAAGAAAAAGATTTGGGACAGAACAAAATGTTCAAGTAGCATCTCGATTTTCAACGGGCAATGATCCACACGTGAGACAGCACGTGAACGGAGGTCCGATTAAGAATTGGGGTGTTACAGATAGTCGGATGTACCCCACATCCTACAGCTTATTAAGTTGCATCCTTAATTCCTCAAGCTCGGGAGGCACGATGCGGTAAGGTACTGTAGCAGGGGGTCTTGTACCAAGTTTAAGTTTAATCACATGATCCACCTCCCTCTTTGGTGGAAGCTTCTTTGGCAACTCCTTAGGCATGATATATTGGTATTCCTCCAAAGCCTTCTCAATCTCTTTCAACACCTCAGACTTTGTCTCCTTGATTTTGTTTCCTTTATTGCCATCAAGAAAGTAGGCTCACCCCTTTTTAGCCCTTTTGAGAGTTGCATGGCCGATAGTGCAGGTATTTGGCTCCCCTTTCCTTGAGATAAAAGTATCATGCGTGAATGTCCTTCCTCCAATATGCACATCATATTGGTGAAAGGCATTGACACATCCTTTACTTTGTCTAAGAACTTCATACCAAGTACTATAGAAAAATCATCCATAGGAAGGAACCACAAAAAAGTTGATAACGCTAGACCACCCACCAAGGTTTATTTTGACGTTGTGAGCAATACCAAGGATTGGCTTTGGTTGAAAGTTTACTGCCTTTAGCCATCCTTTTTCTCCAACGTAGGTGATACCCAAGTGTTTCGCTTCTTCTTCCTTGATAAAGTTGTTCGTTGCTCCTGTGTCGATTAAGCCACATGCTAGTTGTCTTCCAATCTTCACTTGCACGAACAATAATCCCCTCTTTCTAGACTTGGGCCTCAACATTGGCCTTGATGAAGTTGAGGATATGGAAAGATCCCATACTTGTCTCTGCTTGTTGCTGAGAAGCTTGCTCTCTTTCTTTAATTATGACCTAGAGTTGGCTTCTTTTTGGACACTTTCGGGCCAAGTGTGGACCCTCGCAAAAGAAACATTTGAGAGGAGGGTGCTTACCTCCTTTGTCATCCCTTTTTCCCTTAAAAGTCCCCTCTTTGTAGGTTGGCTTTGCATTTCCCTCTTTATGTGGTTTTCTTCCTCCCCCACGATAGCATTTATTCCCTTTTGGCTTGGTATTCTCGCTTTTCTTGAATTTGGTAATGGACTCGACAATACATATGGCAGAAGTGAGGTCTTGTGCACCTCTTCTCTCAATTTCCAACTTGGCCCAATTTTGTAAGCCATTGCAGAAATCATAGAAAGCTTCCTTGTCGGCGTAATTGGGATTCTCCAAGAACACTTTTGAGAATTCTTTCACATATTCTCGAATACTCCCTTTTTGGGTAAGTTCCCTCAATTTTGCTCGGACCTCTTTCTCCACATTTTCGGGGTAGAATTGGAGCTTGAGCTCTCTTTTGAACTCATCCCAAGTAGCAATGGTGCAAACTCCTCTCTCGATTTTGCAATGCCTACGACGCCACTATAGCATCGTAGTATCCTCCAAATAAAGTGAGGCGTGGTCGATCTTTCTATCATCCTCCACGACATTTGTAGCTCGAAAGTATTGTTCCAATCTCCATAAGAAGTTATCTACCTCCTTCACCTTCCTAGCCCTTTGTAAGCCTTGGGTTTAGGAACCTTCACCGTTGAAGGAGTTGGAGTTGGGACGGATGAGGTAGCTCCCCCATCATGAGCTAGTGCCTTCCTTAGAAGCACCATCCCCTCCCTCATATTTTCTAGCTCCACATGTACCTCCTTAAGTTCTTCCTTTAGAACTTTGTTCTCTTCTTTGAGGATAAATATTTTACTAGAAAGAGAATTTGAAGAAGTCTCACATTGTTGTGAACATTTACCTATAGCCTCGTCTAAGGTTCCCAACATATCCTCGCAGAGCTCGTCGACCCTCCCGTCAAGTTCTTCTAGATGTGAGTCCACCTCCTTGAACTTGTCCTCCCCATCGGCTACTGAAAGCTCTACCTTCATGAGCCTTGTGTCCACATCCCCTATTTCCTTCCCTACTTTGGAAGTTCCACAAGGCTTCGACCTCCCTCTCTTTTCTCCTCTTTGTTTCTCACCACCAGCAAGAGTGTTCTCGCTACTCGAAATTCTTGCTTGATGCTAGCTTTGGCCCTCGAAGGAAATGTTCACTCTAATACCAACTGTCACAGACCTATTCTTTTCTTGCTCGTGCAGTACTTAGACACTTGCTTCTTAGTGACTAAGTCAGCCTAAACCCTTTAAAGAGGTGTTACGCGCAAACTAAATGTAGTGGAAAAGAAGAAGACAAGTAAAGAAGAATAGAACTCAAGAGAATTTTATTATTTGGATAATGCTTTACAAAGTGTGCATAGAATGTTTTGATTTTTGGATGCCTTGCCGAATGACCAAGGCCACCTATTTAGAGCCTTCCACCTCCTTAATAGATGGTGGAGATCAACTTGATCCTACGATCTATATTTTACATCTAGAAAAATCTAAACAAGTATGGAAATATCTTACAACTCTAAAATAATCTAGAATTCTCCACAAGTTTCCAAAATATTCCACAATGTTCCAAAATATTCTAGAACCTTCCAAAATGTTTCAGAGGCTTCCCCAATATTCTAGAACCTTTTAGAATATTTTAGGGCCTTCCATGATATTTTTGAACATTTTAGAACATTCTAGATTATTCTAGAACATTTTATCATATTCTAGAACTTTCTTTGATGTTGTAGAATTCTCCACCAGTGCCTCCAATCTTCCAAGGCAAAACTAAGATTAAGGTGGTAGTATTTTGGTCTGTGACACTATACATGAGCAAGTTTTATGTAGTATTTTAGGTTTTTCAGATACCTTCCTAATGATAATTTAAGCAAATGACTCTACTCAAACCATACGATAATATAGGTTTTAGTGAGACCTTCTTCTTGGCAATAATCGTCGATCAAGTCTAAATGCTACCAGAGCTTAGTGGAGAGGATGAAACTATGGAGTTTTTGGTTGAGCAGGGCCAACAAAATAGAGGGTAGTGATGTGCAATGACAACAATGGTAACATCGGTGATGTGTAGTACTGGCGGTGAATAATAAAATAGAAGGCGGATAGCGGCAGAGTAGCAGGGGTGGATGACGACAAGCGACATAGTAGAGGAAGGCGTCAACAAACAATAGCAGAAGAGTAGATAGAAGAAGAGAAAAGAAGAAGAAGAATAGCTAAGAGAAAGATGAAATTGAATCAATGTGCTATTTGAATTCACTAGTTTATAGTTGCTATCTTAACCTCTCTAGGAGAATTCATTCAGAATAGAATCCAAAAAAACCATATAGAAGTTTCTTCTTCTTCTTCTTCTTCTTTTTCTGCTCGCACTCAAGATATATAAATATTCTGGTGTAATTAATAATATCTAAAGTTATATGTTATAACTAAAACGTTATAAAAAACAGACATATATTAGTGATAATACATTTTTTTGAACATTTTATGTAATTTCTTTTATTTTTTTTTATTATATTTCAATGCTCCATTATAAAAGAACTATTAAATTAAAACTTTCTTTTTATATTTATTTTAATTATGACTTGTAGTCAGCTTATGATACATATAAAAATAATTATATTTTGAAATATTTATACTATTTTGTTTTACATAAATTTACTTAATGATGTTATATTCAAAGTTGAAATTCTTTTAGTGTAAAATCAATGGTTTTGTAAAAATAAAAAATAATTATTAGTAGTTTCTAAAAGTAATAGATCATGTTTATATATAAAAAAAAGAATATTTGATACCAAATAAATAATTATATCAATTTAAATAGTCATTTGTAAGTTTATTATTTATATAACACAAAAATATTTTAAAAACTTATTTAATATTTTATAAAAACATTTATAATTAATGAAGAAGAAGAGTAAGAAGAAAAAAAAAGTAAGATTGAGTTAAGTCAGTTATATTCAAAACTTTAATTATTTAACCTAAAACCCAATTCAATCTCTTCGGGTTGACTATTTTAAAACCTAGTCCAATCCAAATCACTAATGTAACTGTAACACTTTGGTCACGAACCTGCCACATACGTCATAAGTGATGTGTTTGTCTTATAGCTTGAGACGTAATTTCACTTGTATGCAGTTACTCTTGCTTTCTATCCAGGAACCGAGATATTACTTTTTCTTTACATTACCTATTACATCTGTTAGTTGCACCAGACCATATTTCAAAGTATAAAATAAAGTATAAATCCACTTTTTTAGAAACATAATAACAATAATCTTGGGATCATATAAAAATTGAAAAAACATTAATTTATTATCAGAGTTACGAATACTTCTGTGGGCCCCATAACCAAATTTTGATAAAACAACTACTGTCTGGCCTAATGGCCGACATCTAACAAGACTAAATATGATGGATCACATGCCCTACACTAAGAAGTAACAAATAAAGATCATTCTCCAACATCCTCATACTGTGAGGCACACCATTGCTGATGATTAATTTACATTCATTTGTCAGAAGCAATGTCTTCAATAATTACCTGAAAAAGAGTGAGTGGGGTGAGCTCAAGAGCCCAGTGAATCTTACAAGAAACATCTCAAGTATTATAATAATTAAAATTTAAACATGCAAGCACTTAGAATACATTAGACGTTTTAATGATTTAGTTATTTGAGTTGAGGTTAAAACCGAAAGGATTTCTTCCTCGGTATTCTAACTTAGGTTCAGAGTATGCAATGTAACACCCAAAGACCAGTTACACACTCAGAACCTATCTCGGGATTGATGTCTCACTCTATCATCAACTAGGGAGTGAAGTTTCACTCAAACTTTCAGTCCCCTTTCAAACAGAGACTCGCCTAGGGCTAGGAATACCCACGATGATGCTAGTCTACTGCCACAATATCAACATCACTGTGCCAGTATGTGGTTAGTTCTCTTTATCATCTTTGATTAATGATCACAAGTATATTCAATATAAATAAACAATGGATACAAATAGACAAGACATGCTAGTAATTACATTAATTATTCTATTTATTATATGGCATGCATGACATAGATTCTTAGCTATAAATTACTTTCATACAAAACATGACATGCTATAAATTTTCAAAAACAGATAGATAATCATTCATAGGCATACACCTTGACATACTTCTAAAACAACATATAACAATAATCATACAAATTCATGTTTCATATTTTGACCAAAATAATACAAAAGAGTTCAGGTAGTCACTTCTACCTCAATAGTAGATTCTCCTGAATCCTTGCGTTATTCTTCTAACTTGTTTTGAGTATTTGACTATTAATCTTCAGGATCTACGTTTTAAACATGTGATTTAATAACTGTCCTTGAATAGTACATATCTACAATACTATATATATATATGAACAATACCGTATATATGAATAGTATGTATTTATAAACAGTACCCTATGAATAGTATTAAATAGTAATAGTGAACAGTACTCCGTACTTGTGAATAGTAGATGACGTACACGTGAACAATAATACGTACTGAAATAAATAACGACATCTTCAATCTTAAATACAGACTTAAACAGAGTTATTATATCTACTTTGATTTGTAAAGCCCTCTAGTTGTTCTAAAAGAGGTGCCTAGAAGTAGACCTTCACTACTACTATATAGAAACTAAGGTTTTTTCCTTTTTACTACTATATTTACTGCTTAAAAGAGGCAAAGAACAAGAAAAGAAAAGAAAGTAAGCAAATAAATTATTTCTTTTTTGCTAGAATAAGTTTTCAAAATAGAGGGAGGGGTGTTTATATAAATTTTTTGGCACGAAAATGAACAGTAGTGAACAATGCACTATTGTAACTATTGTGCTCACCGAAAGTTCTGTTGTCTGCCAATAAAATAGTACACGCTATTATTGAATTTTTGAACAATATATTTTTTTAAATTCGGATTACGGGTGTTATAGTAACCTAATCTACACCAACCCGGACGCTTTGGGTTAATTAGACGGGTTGGTCGAGCTGACAGAGACCCCCAACAACGGTATATGGTTTTTTGGATATATTTTTAGTCGTTTTCTATGTTCGTTTACACCCTTGGGTGCACGTGCACCTCTTTTAGTCGTCGGTCTTGCTCCATCTGATGACTCATGAAGGCATGCAGAAGCTTCGCGCCAATATCAGATCACCATTTCCTCCTGACCCCTCTTCATCTTTCTTACTCAAACTCTGTCACGAAGCCAGCAACCAAACCCAAGCCAAGGCAACCCATTGCCGCATTATCAAAACCCTGTTATGCCCGGATACCATTCTATCTAACAATCTCATCAAACTCTATTCCAAATATAAAAACTTAAGTTATGCACGCCAAGTGTTCGATCGGATTTCTCACCCAAACCTCTTCTCATGGAACAA
>JAJIYU010014636.1:0-13160 GCA_030144865.1 Tinospora cordifolia
TATATATATGCGCGCATTATTTGTTTATCCCCGCATTATTATGAAATTATTCTCACATTATACCTCTATTCATGCACATTATACATGAATTATTCTTTTGTTATACCTGCATTATTCAGTCAAAATTAAAGTATATATATATATATATGCGCGCATTATTCGTTTATCATCGCATTATTCATCTTGAATTGTTTTTGCCAAACGACCGAACAATTCTTATACATGAATTATTCAGATATTATCCTCACATTATACCATTATTCACACATATTTTTTCGTTATTCAAATATTATACATGTCTTATTTTTATGTTATACCCGTATTATTCATTCAGAATTACCGTACATATATATATATATATATACATGCGCGCAAATTACATCCTTGCTATTCAGCTTTCGATTCAGGTTGTTTTCATTTTTGTGCCCTAATCTCTCTGTCTTCTTCGATTCAACTTTTGATTCAGTTACGATTTCCACTGTTATAATGAAGAACGAGTGTTCATCCTCTACCAACCGGACGAATGTAAATGTTGAGAACCAGGTAAATGTCACTCTTCCGAATCTTGTATCTGTATTCCTCTGAATGTGATAGTGAATGGTTGTGTAATTTGTTCAACTTTCTTTAAACTACGATAATAGAGTATAAAGGTGTTATACTATTATAATGTATATTTTGATATAAATATGTATAATGATCTTATATTCATTGGAATGATTATATTGATATTATACACCTTTTTATTTTGTTATTATACACTTTTTTACATGTTATTCTAGTATTATACACTTGCAGGAATATCAATATATTGTTAAACCTGAAGATAGATACTCAGCCAGGGTTGGGTGCCTGACTAACTTGAACGCACGCAACATGTTGATTTCCACTCTGACAGATTACCAGCTGCTCAAGTTCCAGGAGACTTGTTTGGCCATTTTCTTGATATGAAGCAGTTGTTTTGACAACCTCAGATTGTACATAACATATTGTTGAGAGAGGTTGTTCAAGAAGACGAGTCTATTCTAGTTTTCAAATTCAATAACATTATTGCGAAATTCTCCATAGTTGAATTTGCAATGATAATGGGTTTGAAATGCACCGAAAAAACCAGAAACATTACAACTGATTTTGAGGGTCAAATTTTGAAGGATAAATACTTTAAGGGAGTGACACGTATAAATAAGAAGTGTATAGTTGACTCATTTACAAATAGGGTATAGGAGAATGATGATGATGCTATGAAGATTGTAGTTTTGTTCTTCATTAATTATTTTTTGTTTCCTAATAAAATGGAAAAGTTGGTAAATGAAGTTGATTTTGAACTTGTACAAACTGGTGAATATATGGATTATCCCTGGGGCATGGCTCTTTTTGACATGACAATAGAATCTATGAAGGGTAATTTTGCAACGAATGCAATTCGGCTGGAAGCTGGGAGTGGCAAATTCCCGATCATGTACAGGCTTCTTGGGTTCCCAATTGCATTATAAGTTTGGTTTTATGAGTGTTTTGTTGATACTGATGGTTTGTTTTCCAATCAATGTATCAATAGATTTCCTCGTATACTAAACTGGACTTGCATTGGCACGCCCAATTTCAAGAGCATGGAGAAGGTGTTGAACAATTTATCTGTTAATAAGGTAATTTTTCATGTATTTGATCATATATTATATATACACAACATTTATATTATAATTGAACTATTCTTTGTTGTCAAATTTCTTATAATCTCATATTTGGCTATTTTCAGTGCAAAAGTTTTGTAGCAAGCCCAAATGAGCTACTCCAGCCATACATGGATGGCTTGATTGTAGAACAAGATGGGGGCGAACATCAATTTTCAGATTAAGATATTTTGTGTTGATCCCCCAATTTTTCTTTTGTCGTCTCTTGTAAATAAAACTATTGGCGGTAATATTCCTGTAAATAAGGTTGCTGCAACCATGAGTATACCTGGAAGGCAGTGCAATTGTTGTAACAAGATCAAAATAATGTTGAAAGAGGGTTTTGATAAGATTTTTGAAAAAATTAATTATCTGAAATCCCTATTGCAGGAGGTAAATGTTCCAAGCTTCAAAATCAATGAATTTTTTTAGACTTTCATTGCAGTATAATAATGATATGATAGTAGTATACCATTTATATACCTACATTATACCATGAGTATAATATATTATATATTGTATGCTTGTTGTTTTCTACTGTTTGCTTGTGTATATTGATGTTGTACCAATTCTATACATTCATTTGGCTCACTAAAATTTTTCATTTTTCATGTAGGAAGATGATGTAAATAAAGCAGAAGACTGTAAAGAAGAGTCTGCTAGTAGGGAAAAATGTACAGATGTTGAAACTGCAAGCCAGATTTTGACGGCATTGCAAGAGATTATTAGTGATATCGACAAAAAGAGGAAGGTGAGCCCCCTCACTGAACACTAACCCAATCTTGAGAGCCCGAGGCACGAGGGCGTTCTTCCAGCTCTTGTTCACCTCCGGAAGGGGGAGGGGGGGGTTTCCTTGAACACTTTATTTGGATTGTGATTTGTCATTTACATTTAATTTCAATTATCCATTAATATTGTATATTTTCATGTTAAAGGCCGACTCAACAAATACTGAAGGTGAAAGAAGGAAGAAAAAATCATCAACCCTGGTAAGATCATGAATACGATTCTTTTATTAATTCAAGATTATGCTTGTGTAGTTGTCATAAATCTAACTGTCCTTCATTTATTTGCTTTTAGGACATTTCTCGTTTAATTTCACTGACCCAGGTTGTTGATATGCATGAATCGAAAGATCATGCACCTATTGAATGTGAAATGACGATTGATGAAATTGTTGAGTCGACCATCAATGTTGCGACTTCAGTCGTTTCTACTGAAGATCACACTCCACTTCTTCCACCTCCTACATTTAATAAAAGGGGGAGGCGTCCCACTGGAGATAAACATAAATGAAAGGAGATTTTGAAGGGACGACTATCCCCCTTAGACATTTGTCTGCTTGAAGATATAGACAATAGTGTTGTAGCTGAGTTTGATGAGTGGATTCAAAAGGATCGGCTGAAGCGCTCGAAGTAAGTTTTCCTAGAGATCAAGTTTGCATTTCGAATATATTTGTTATTTATAATACATTGATATTAACATCTGTCACATTATTTAGGTCAAATAAAGTATACCATGATCGTGAAAACAATCTGAATCCAACTTTTAATTTTTCAATCGCTGATATCACTGACAAGGAATGGTTTTACACATTGATCACCCCAGGCCAGCCTATCTTCTCCTCTGTAAGTTTAATTTTTTGCACTTGTAATTATTGCTTACAGATATTATACTGATAATATACCAACATGATACCAAAATATAGGGTTTTGGACACTTTACAATGTCTGTATACACATATTATACTGATATGATACCAATTTCACTTATATATTCCATGTCCTTAAACTATGTTATGTTGTTTTGTATACATATTATACTGATATGATACCAATATCATCTATGTAACGTGTTCTTAAACTCTGTTATGTTTATTATTTTAATATAATGAGATGTTATACAAACAACATACTTATTATATTTTGAATGTTTCATGATTATACAATTTTTATTCATGACCCAAATCTTTTATTTTAATTTAGAAATTTTGTATTGGCAGCATGTAGATGTGATGTTCTATTACTTGTGCAAGAAAAGCAAGCATGACAAATCGATTAAGATGAAGTGTACAATGACAGACAACTTTTTCGATCAAAAGCTGCAGTATGTTTATGGTAGATTCAAAAAAGAGAAGGATGCATCTATGTTAGGGGATGAGATGGTAATTATAGAATATATGCTAGGGCACTACATGTACTGCAACTCTTCGTGTCTGATGTTGACTACGTTATTTTCCCTATTAATGTTGTGGCTGTGTTTCACTGGATACTAGGTTGCATCAGCATTCACGAGGGTTGCATATATGTTTACAATTCCCTGTGTACTCCTACTGTTGATGTTGTGTCAATGGAGGTAGTTCAAGCTTATTCCACCATTCTTCCTTTTTATCTCGAAATGATTGGATTTTATGAATCGATAGTTGACCAAAAGGATAGACCTGGGAAAGAGTCATTCAAGGTGCAAGTGGTTGATAATCTACCAGAACAAAAAGAGTGTGATTGTGGAATGTTCATGTTTTATTTTGCTCAATGTTTTGCTACTGGAAAGGAAATTTTACATGATTTTGATGTGGTGAGCTACAGAAAAAGGGTGACTCTTAATCTGTACTTGCATGGTAGAATGAAGCAGCATGAAGGCACCAAGAGTGACGATGAAAGATCAGGTCGATTCAGTGTTGACAGTTGGATCCAATCATAGTGGGTCTTAAAGAAGTGAAAAATGGAAGAAGCTAGGCTGTCATATCTTGCATCATAGTTTTTCAGGGACAATGTGTAATATAATTTTTGATATTTCAGATATGTACAATTTGAACACGATTATGGTTCATTTATAACAATCTCAACTATTTTTCATTTGAATTTAGTCATTTTATTTTGTCTTCTGGGGCAGATTGTTTTATTTTTGACTCATCTATGAATAATGCTATTAATATGTGAACTTTATTATACTGATTTTATTCAAAAATGATACAAGTGATCAATTAACGGGTTATTCATACCATTATTCACACCTTATACCACATTTCACGGGTTATTATACTGATTTTCTTCGATCTTTATCCCTACATTATACCACATTTCACGGCTTATTCATACCATTATTCGATTTTTATTTCGCAGGTTATATATACCATTATTCATGCATTATTCGATCGTTATCGCTAGATTTTTACACGGGCATTATTCGATCTTTATCCCTACATTATGCAACACTTCACTGGTTATTTATACCATTATCTACGCATTATTTGAACGTTATCGCTAGATTTTTATACACGCATTATTCGATATTTATCCCTACATTATACTACATTTTACTGGTTATATATATATACCATTATTCATGAATTAATTATTCGATTATTATCGCTAGATTTTTATATGTGTATTATTCAATATTTATTCCAACATTATACCACATTTCACGTCTTATATATACTATATATATTATTCACGCAACATTCGATCGATATCCCTACATTTTTATACGTACATTATTCTAGTGTTATACCTACATTATACCACTATTCACGAATTAATTATTCAATCGTAATCACTACATTTTTATACGTGTATTATTCAATACTTATTCCTACATTATACAACATTTCACGCGTTATATATACCTTAATATATTATTCACGCAATATTCGATCGATATCCCAACATTTTTATACGTGCCTTATTCTAACATTATACCTACATTATACTACTATTCATGGGTTATACCATTATTCATACATTATTTCATCGCTATCCCTATATCTTTATACGCACATTATTCGATCGTTATACCTACATTATACCACTATTTACTGGTTATACATTCACGGATTAGTGGTATTATATAGGTATAACATAAGAGTAACGTATGTATATATATAACGTAATCCATTTACAGCGGTAAAATAAACCTTGTTATAGATAGCTATAGACAACGTTCACAAATGTATGTTGTAATAACTTACGTTCTTTTAACAACAGACGACTAACGAACGTTGTAGAACGTGTCATTCGACAACGAGCAACTACGATTGTTGTAGTAACATAGAACAACGTTCATATGCTCGTTGTAATGACCTTTTCAACAACGTTCTCATGGTGAACATTGTCGTACAGATTTTACATCAGCGATTTTACAACAGACATTTTATGAACGTTGTTGTACACCTTCTATTAAAATGGTAATTGTTGCACGTTGTAGAATTGACGTTGTTGTATCATCAATTTCTTGTAGTGTGGCTTCCTTTTTTGTGATAATGTTACTATCATATTACAGTGTAAATTTTTAAATAATTTAAGTGTTAGTTAAAATATAAAAAACTAAAATCTTTAAATGTTTATATGAAAAATTACCAAAATATGTTCATAGATGAAAGAATAACATGCTTTCAAATTTATTGTGTTTATTTTATATTAATATATTTACCTATTTGTTTAGATTAATTTTATTAAGGCAATATTAGTGCAAATGCATTGCAAATAAAATAGTTCTTTTTTAAAAGTGAATTGGATTAAAAAGCAAAAAAACTTTACCCTATAGTGTTAAATAAAAATTTATGAATTAACTCAACTCTAAAGATAATATAAAATATTGTGTGAATGAGTGGCAATGTTAAAAACAAAAGGCATCTAAGTGTAAAAAAATTACAATTAAAAATATATTCATAACATAATAAAAAAGTGTTGATGTGAAGTGATATTTTGTAAGTAAGAATAATGTTAGATGTAACAACCATCATCTTTATAGAACTAGTGTTTTTGTTTCAATCAAGTATTCTTTTGATTAATCAATAAAGGTATACTTATAAATTGAGATTTGAAATATTATGATGTGGTGACTTTATATTAGAAAAAAACATTATATGTTGTGCTACTGTAATAATGCAAGTAGTTACCATGGTAACCAAAGAATGATCAAAACATAGTTCGATGAAATCAAGCAAACTACTTCGACAATGGTGGCAATTACCATGGTAATCCAAGAAATTAATGGCAGATCATGATTTCTAGCTATTTTCTTCCCTTGGGTGAATGAAGACTTGAGCAACAAGGAGACTACAGTTGGAGGAGGTAATTGGACGAGGAACAAAAATGAGAAATGACAACATGGTTGACTAGTTGGCAATGAAAAAACTCCTTATAAACATCTCATCTTCTCCTGCACACTATCTTCTTCTTCTTCCATTTGAGAATTTATACAACTCATCTACATCTTCAACACTCCATTATTGCATTGTAGAGGTCCAAACCACAATATTTTGGTGGCAAATAAAAGGAATTGGTGACTAGAACCACATAGTTGAAGATCAAGACTAAAGGACAATTATCTAGATTAGAACTTATAGCTTGTCAAGCCTTCTTCCTTTGGTAAATAGCTAACTTGAGAAAATTGAGCAAATAAATTTTATCTCATTTGAATCCAGAATTTAAATAAGAGATTTTATTGAAACGTGATTAAATGTAGTTTATTATATCTGGTCATTATTTAGATTACTAAACTTGGACAAATTTGTTCAATAAATTTGGACGACTTTGAAGTTTATCTACCCTATTCAATTAGTACCAAGATATAATCATGTTAGTTTATTATTTATGAGTGACCATATATAGGTTCATAAAATTTTGACAATGACCTAAAAACTCATTTTGGCCAACAAGTTATGAGTGGTCTCTAGTTAGATATTATGACTATTTAAGTTGTATGAAAATTCATAAACTATTGCAACCTAATTTGTAGTATATGTTATAATTTTTTTGTCTTATGATATCTAGGTTGAACATAATGCATGAAGAATATGAACCTTATATTGTTCAATCCTATTATTTCTTGATTTACCAACGTTCATCTTCTAATATGTCGCATATCAAAATCGAATGCTTAATAGAAAACATATTGTTCTAGGTATATTAATTTGTCATTCTACAAAGTTTTAGGTGAGACATTTTCATTCAACATATTATAACTCACAATACAAATAGCATTTTTACATCTCACTATCCAAAATATATATCAAGGAGTTTAATTTTACTTAATCAGATTGTAAAAAGATTTAATAGTTATTATCAGAGATCCAACCACTTAATCAAAATGACTCAATTTTATATATTAATCTGTCTAATCATAAACATGGAGTCATATCTCTCAGTACAAACAAATTATGAAAATCTCCACTATTCAACTTAAATAAAGATTAATGAAAATTAACATGTCTAGATTTCAGCCCAATTTACGGTTGGTTAAGAAGATCAAGTTAAATGTTTCTTTCTATAAAAATGTTTTTTTTTCTATCATTTCTTTCTTTCTCCTACTTCCTTTGTTACAAACTTGTTTGTTTTCTTTAGATTTCTTCTATTTCAGTTTGCAAGAAAAATGTGAGTGTGAAAAGGGTGAAAATTCTTCTAGATGTGTTGATTTGAAGGGACGAACGAGAGAATGAAGATGATAAAACTCTCTCTTCTCTTGTTGCATAGAATAACTGACCACCTTGCTTGTATAATCATTTATACGACCAAAGCCTCATGCAAACTCAGCACCTAACATTATCTAAACCAAGTATGAATTTGAATAACATACTTGAGGACACTCTAATGGTCCTATACAAGTAGTGATGTACCTTTTCATTAGTGGAGAACATAAATGATATAACTTAAGTTGTATGGTTAATTTTTACTTCTTTCTTTCATGCTTATGACTAACAAGAAGAGCACTCATCACCTTAATAATGACATTATATATATGTATGTAATTTCACACTCTAATTTATCTCAAAATTTTCACGTATAATTCTCTTAAATTTCAAATTCACCCAATAATTCCTCCAAAATATAAAAAAAATTACAATGCCATTTATTATACATCATGTACAATTACAATTATCAAAAGAGGGGTTGTTAAACATTTAGAATAATTTTATGACTATTCATGGACATTATCATAATGTGAACACACAAACAACATAACAATAAAATTTTTATTAATTAATATGATAAACATAATAACAAAGTTTTTTATTCGTCAAGGACACATTTACTACTGTTTGCTTCATCAAGTTTGCAAAACTTTAATTAGGACTAAAACTCTTCATCTTCGATTTACAAAGAGTGTGTTTAAAGGTGATTGTTTATAAATAAAAATTGCTATATGCATGTTTCAATTGAAATTATTTTGTCTGTTATATCATTCTAAATACAAAAAATTCAGAAATAAAAAGTTAAGTCAGGCTCCACTGGGCACCTTGCCTCAGTTAGGTGGTACGAGACCAAACCACTCTAGTTGTTTAGGTATTGTCTCACTAATCCACTCCAAGATGCCTAATAAAATCTAATTGAACAAATTTTTGTTTTTGTTTGAAGCTTCCTCTTACAAAAGACTAATTCTATTTATACCATAGTTTATTTTGCTATTACCTCTAAATTGGAGGTATGTAACATACCACATCATTCTAATGACAAACTCAAAAGTAAAGATGTTTTTAGACCTCTAGTGGCACCTAGGCACGGTTAAGTGGGACAAGACAAAAACACTCTAAATTGTTTGGTTCAGTCTCATTGAATCAAATTAAAGTGCTTGGTGTTGTTTGACCAAACCTTTTATTTTTTTAGTTTTGTATTAGAAGTTCCCTTTAATTTTTTTTAAACTAACCAATTTTATATTAATCATTATCATCTTCAATGTAGTTTATGTTCATATATCTTATGCTACGAAGACAAAGATATAGAGAAGGTTGAGGTTTTGAGAAGAAGTAGGAGATGAAGTTAGGGTTTGGGTCATTGAGCACAGGAAAAAATAAAAATAAAAATAAAAATTTAGTGATTTGTAAGATAAGATTAAGGCTGATGGAGCATAGGAAGGGGTACGAATCATTGTAAGTGGTGTAGCTTTATAATATGTGCTATAAGAAGCCACTTTTGTGGTACATTTACTTGCTCCTTTTCTTTAGAAGAAGAGAAGACATTTTACTTTTTTGCCTTTATCTTTTTTTGAAAAATCATTGTGGGACACTTTTTTAATATTATATTTAGAATTTCTTAGATTTCTTTCAATTATGTACTCAATGCATCCACTTGTCACAAGCATACTTTTATGACTATTGTTGGGAACCCTGCATGTAATATCCTAATTATTTTTATATAAAACTATACATGTATTGGTAAATTAATTAATTAATTGGTGTAGACATATACGTATGTATTTGATATAGGCAACCATATGTACATATATATCATATATATAAGTCATAGGTAACCAATGTACTAATATAACCATATATATATATATATATATATATATATTATATTAATGGGTAAGCATAGGTATTAATCTATTAATGTAACCATATGCATGTATATACCATATATATTAATCACATGTATGTCTATGTCTATATGTATTAATTACATAAGTATATATGGTACGCACAACAAAAAAGGGGGCGCACATTCAATTCACGAATTCGTGAAATCGCGAATTCGCGCACCATGCGCGCCATGCGCATAAAAAAATAAAAAAAATTATTAAAGAAAATGAAATAAGAAGAAAATAATAATAATAAAAATTACAAGAAGAATGCGAAAAAAATCCGAGAAACCTTAAAATGTATTATAACTTTGGAAAGCTGCCAAAATCAATAAAAATATAAAAAATTTTATTAAAAAAATACTAAAAAATTACAAATCTACCCCCGAAAACCCTATATTAACCTCTCTTTCCCTTCATTTTTTTTCATCTCAGCAAGAACTGAATAAAATTCCTTCTTGCCCTCTCTGCTTCTCTCTTAGCACCTAGTGTTTTCTTTTCTTTCTTGAACTGTTCTAAATAGCCAGCGGAACAGTAGTAAATAAGTGTTGTACAAATCTAGTACAAGCAAGGGGGAAAGATCTACAAGATCTAAAGAAGGGTCAGAAGGAAGCGATCTCAAGGAGAAATAATTTTTACCTTTTAATTTATTATTTTAATTTAAATAATGCTTGCTTGTGTGGTTAGTTTAATTTTTTATGCATTTTTAATATATACAATTCAGTTGTTATATCGTTCCTAACTAAGAGAGTATATTCTGTAATTGCGTCTTGTACGATCTTCTACATTAGAAATCAAAAGTTATCATTCCTGTTTTATTTTAAATGTTGATCTATGGTGTAATGTTATACCGTTAGAATGTTTAAATAATTATTTATTATGCTATTACATTTAATATAAGATTAAATAAAGATCTTAACCACGAATCGACGCGGGGCGAATGTTCCTCATGAGTATTTCAATCAAGGGTTGTGAGGAATAAAGGGTTCAAAGTTGATCCTACCTCAACTCTGTGGGTCTAAGTTCAATATAGTAGCTCTTTCCCTAGGGATTGGAAATGCTGGAGGATATCCTTTCGGTCTTTAATGACAATAGAAATAATAAATTGGTTGAATCACTTAATTCCTTGTAAGTGCTTGTTATGCATGTTTTATTTTGTTAAAATAATGAATTAAATATTTGGGATGATTCACTGGGCTTTATAACTCACCCTTTATTTTTAATATTTCAGGAATTTTATTATCAAGGCTACATGGGAGTCATTTTATATGTAGTAATTTTTATTTAAATTAATTGTAGGGCATGTGGGCCCAAATTTATTTATTTATTTTATTTCATTGTAACAAAAGTTGAATTATTACTCTTGAAATTTTCTATTAAATAATAAAGAATTTATTTTATTTCATGGCCTCAATAATTTTTAGAAATTATTTGTACATAGATTAATGTACACGAGATATCTCATGGATATGAGAGAGAAAATGAAATAAGGATAACGTAACACGGGCCCACCTCCCGAGTGGCCCAAAGATATTGAGGAAGAAAAATATATCGTTGGATGACATGGACCTAGGCATAGGAGGCAGGGTGTTACATTGCAAGTGCAAAAGATCGCAATAGTAATATATGGTAAATAACCAGATATCGTCCTTAGGAACGGTTTATGGTTATTAATCTTAAATCTCGATTTAATTTCAATATCAATTTTATTAAGGCTCAAAATCAAGTTGATTATTGAAAACTTAAGAAAATCAAAAGCAGATTAAAAACAAGCGAGTATTAGATTGAAAATTATACGAATTAAGTATCTAGGATTATGAAATCGCATGTATTCCCCCTCAATTCTTATTTTAATTAATTTGATTTTTAATTATGTAGGTTGTAGCACTTTCACTAAAACCCTCTCCTGAGGCGCTTTAATACCTATTAGTCAATTTGTCTAATACCCCCTCCCGAGGCGTACAGTCAATAAAATAATGTATTAAAATCACAATTCATGTGAAACCTCCTAAAGAATCGACAACCTCGCAGTCAATTGAATGTTCTAGGTCTATATTTTGATTATCTTACTATTAAAGATATCTACCAAGTTTGTTTAACAATTTGAGATCAATCTATCTATGACTATTAGATAAACAACATTAATCACACAAAATAAAAAAACAAAACATCAGAATAGATTAATTTAAAAATCAAAATCAAAGATTCCTACAATTGAAATCACATCCTTGAAATTGAAACACTTAGCCGAACATAGTGTAAGATTACCAAACAAAAAATAAAATAAAATAAAGATCATATTAGACTTCGATCTTGTTCTTCGTGTTTTTCTTGGTATTTACTCGATGCTCTCCATCTTTAGCCATCAAAAGAAAATAGGGAGCAACTGAATAACAATGAAAAACCCTAGTAATGTTCTATTTATATCCTCCTTAAAACAAAAGAGCAAAATACGAAATAAAAAAAAACTTGAAAAAAAACCAAAATTCCAATCGATCTACCGCGGTCATGGACTGAATTCCTCTTTCTGCTATTTGTTTCTTTGGTCTCTATTGACTTTGTTTTGTTGTCCAATTCTGCCCCTCACTAGCCATTGCGCCAAGATGAATTGGTGTTAATTTTTATTGTTGTGGTTGCCAATTTTGCCTCTGCCTACCCATTGTTTTTTGTTGTTTTGCCACCGAAATTGTCTAGTTTCACGTTCACACATTGTTGTTTATGCCCATTTATCCCCTCCAATAATGACTAAATCCAAGAATTGTTGCGCCATGAAAATTTCGAATTCACAAATTGCTTCACTAATGTGCATTTGGCAGTAGGCCTTTCCCAGTGTTGGGTCGTGGTTGCTTTTGGTCCATATTGCGTTTTTCATTGACCATTTACCTTATTTCTACAATGTTAAAGCCATTTTGCCATTTCTTCCTTATGTATACATGTTTTTAATTATTTTAAACCTGCACAAAGAATAGAAGACCTTCTTCGGGCATTAAATCACAGTTATAAATATATAAAAATTTCTCTAATATCTAAATAAACATGCAATGATATGCTAAATCCATATGCACCTAATTATACAAAAATATGTCCTAATTCATCCTAAACTTGTGCAATATATATATATATATATATATATATATATATATATATATATATATATATAATGTTAGTATGCAATGCAACTAACAACTATCAAAA
>JAJIYU010014637.1:0-13109 GCA_030144865.1 Tinospora cordifolia
ATATATATATATTAAATCATAAGTACAACCCCAATATATCGTTAAGTATATGAATGCTCCCAAAAAAAGGTGAATAATTGCGTCAATCTAAGATATACTATTCCATACTTGTAAAAGGCTATGTTGCTATTTTTTCTTAAAACCTTCAGTGTAACTAGCTAAAGATTTTGCGAAGAAGGCCTTGAAATTACAATTCGCTAAATGGAACTGTTTGGGACCTTTATAAAAAAGAAATAGCAATTTGGAGGAATTTCCCATTTTGATAAAACCTATAATATGTGTAATTAAACATAAAAGAGAAATTAACTTTTAAGTTAATCAACTCAACTACAACTGAAGTTGGAGAATAGACTAAGCAAGGATGGCAACATAGGAAAGGCTCTTTCAAAACAAAATGTGGAGATTGGGAAAAGGTCCTATGTGAACGATGTAGACACAGACTATCAAGGCTAGACATTGGTGACGAGAAATGGGAGTAGAAGATGAGCATAATAGTCTTTGAGCAAAATGAAAGAAGTCCTAGAATACAATAATGGTGGGACACCAAAGAAGCAAAGGCAGGTACATGGAACATACAATCAATGAAATGGAATAATTACAGGTTATCGGCAACGAAAAGTGGGAGGTGGGACAACAAGGAAATGCTTTTGTAGGAAGTAACAACGGCACAAAAGCGCAAATATACTGCTTTGCATTCTGTAAGGAAACATTGTAGTAGATAATAAAGGAGATACACAAGTTTCTTGAAGGTTAGAAGAGGAATCTCACAAAAGGAGTATTCAAAGGAGACAAATTTACAATTGTTTATGGAAGTCTTGGTGAATGGTAACAGTAGGTTTGTGAAACTCACAAAGATGGTGAACGGGAATCATGACAAAATCATTATTCCAGAGGAAAAAAAAAACAACAGACACTTGGAGGAATTTATGGTAGGCTCTAGATAGAGTGATGAAGGAAATGGTGGAGACCATGAGGAAGGAGCAGCAAAAAGTAATGAAGGGTACGGTCAAATACGAATACACTATGCTGAGCCTACTCCTCTAGGGATAATACTCACAACAATCAAATATAGATATGCTGCACCAACACGTGATTAATATCTTAATCAAATTTATTTAATGGAGGTCATAATAGAATCAAAGTAAACATTCTACATGCATATATACAACCAATAAGATATCAAATAACCATAACTTAAGTATCATGCATAAGATATTAGTTGAATTAAATACATAGGAACATAAGTAAAAAAAAAAAGAGAAATGGAACGGCGAAACTACAGACGAAGACGAACGGAACGACAAAGCTACGAACTGGAAAGGACGAAGTACGGAAGACGACGGAGCCATGCAGAACGACAACCAGGCCGAGAAGATGGAAGAAGATTAAAGACTGAGAAGAGAGGAGACAAAGGCGAGGACAGAGAAGGGATAGCGAGGGACGGTGAGCGAAAGTGGAAACGGGTAGGAGAAAATCGTCACGTTGAGTCACAGAACTCCATTTTCCACACCAGGAAACATAGGAACGAGCATCGAGAAGACGTAAGGGTGACCAAAGTGAATAGGGGATAGGGAATGACATGGAAAGACGTTCTTCTACAACATGAGAGGAAGGATGAGCTGGATGGACGGACTCTGGTGACAAAAAGGAAGAAAGGAAATAACTACAAAAACGACAGAAGACGCTCAGAAGAGATGAAGACCAGGTTCCAAGAGGAGACAAAACGAATTACTGTAGCGCAGAATATTCAAAGGAATAAATGTCAGGTCCAACGATTCAAGAGAGGTGAATGGCGTTACATGTCATTTAATATGAGATTTAAACACTTTTCGATTTGTTCCTCACGAGACAATAGAGAGATCATTATCCAAGAAGTTACTCGGGCCCGCCATTATCAAATCTTGGTGAACAAGGAAACAGTAATCTGGATCAAAAAGTTATTGGAAGAAGTAAAGAGTAACACAAAAGGAAAAAAGAAACACAGAAATATATCGTGCTCAGGGATACACCATAATCATGGAGATCCTTGCCAGCGACAATGGCAGATACATAAAGATAACGAAGATGGTAAAGGGACAAAAACAAAGCATTGTCATTCTGGAAGAAACCAGAACAAAGTCATGGAGGAATCTATGGACCGCTCTGGATGCTGTAGTCCAGGAAGAAGTGAAAAGATAGAGCAAGGCTGCTGAACAAGAAAGAGAAAAACAAAGGGTTGAACACAATAACCGACCCGAGGAGAAAAGGGGGTATGACCAGAAAGGGATATGGAAAAGGGCACAAGAGGGGCAACATCGACTGAAGAGAGTGCAGGAAGGAGAGAGAAGAAAGCAAAGGTATGAAGGGAGGAATGCATGGACAGAAGAAGTGACAAAGTTCCTTATCATAAGGACCTCAAATGAAACACCGTGGCGAACGGTTGAAAAATCGGTTCGTCAGATTCTGAAATGGGACATCCCGATCTGCAGGTTGGATACAACTAGAGGAATCATTCTCTGCCATGAGAAGGAAGAGATTAAAAACATACAGAAGGTGAAATATCAAACTAGAATCGGTGGATTCTATTTTGAAGAGTGGAATGAAGAGTTGGTGGCCTTGGGAGGTCAAGTAGCATGTCCGAACTCCTAGTTGGGGATTGAGGGGATCAGATTGCAAGATTGAAACATGACGACCTTAAAAAAGATAGGGGAGGCATGCGGTGGATTGTTGGAGATAGCAAACATCACAAGGAAAACACCTCTATGGAAATGGTGTTCCTAAAGCTAAGAGGGCATGAATCAGGATTCCTACCGAAAGAATTCGACATATATGATGACAAAGGAATTTAAGAGCTCAAACTGATCGAGATTGAGAGAAATTGGGGCTTAGAAGTTAAAGAACTTCGTCTCCAAATTCTGAAAAATTTTGCCGATAACCATCTAATAAAACGGGTGACTCAAATGTGAAACATTTAACATGTTATTTAAACAGGTCATATTTAAGTCGTGTTTAACCAAACACATTTAACCTATTAACCTCTTGTAACCATTTTATAAACTTATTTTTCACAAAAAATATTAATAAAATTTATAAATAATTTATGAAAATTAAAAATAAATAATAAAAAATTTCTCAAAAAATAATTAAAAAATTGCGTTATCAACATATCAATAAATGTGTTATTTTTATATTAATCTATTTATAATGTACCTCTTAACTTGTTCTTAATGGTGTTAGACAAGTCCTTTTTCAATTTAAGAAGTTAATCTATTTATGATCTAAACTTTAGTCATATTCAATCGCGTTTTACTAACTTTGGTTCAACTCAAACACAAGCTTATTAACTTTGTGTTGCATTCCGGTTGGGTTATCATGTCATGACACAAATTGTCACCTATATCCTCAACGAATTCCATAGAAATGAGATCCTCAATAGAGCCATTAATGAGACCTATGTCTGTCTCATTCCTAATAGAACAACTTCATGAAGCATCCAAGATTTTACTCCAATCAGTCTGACAACTAGTCTATATAAGATCATCGCCAAGACCCTAGCCCACCGAATTCAACAAGATCTAGGAAACACCATTGCAAAGGCCCAAATGATTTTGTAAGAGAGATAAATTATCAATGTAGTGCTCATTGCAAACGAAGTTGTGGGTGAATGGAAGATGAAAAAGGAATCAATGATTGTCTTAAAAATTGAGGATGAAAAGGAAGCAATCATGTCTTAAAAACTGACTTTGAAAAAAGCTTAATACAAAATTAAGGGTAGTTTCCTAGATCTTGTATGAAAAAAGGCTTTTGGAAAAATATGGAGGGGAGAAATAAGAGGCTACATGCCAAACATTAATTACACAATCATGATCAATGGCAAACCGCGAAGAAAGGTAAAAGCATCAAGTGGCCTAAGACAAGGAGAGTTTCCATAGCAACGAAACAAACTAGGAGTCTAGATGGGAGTACGGTCAATCATGTACCTACATATGCCCCTAGGAGGGAATCCGATGTCCTCATTGTTTTGAAACCCAATTATTCAAACCTTCAAGGGGAGACTAGTGGGATGGAAAAGCTCATATCTCTCAAATAGGGGTAGAACCACTCTGATAAATTCAGATTTGGAAGCCCTACCCACATATTACATGTCAACATTCAACTTGTCAAGGAAAGTTGTTGCTATCCTAGAAAAAAATATATGAGAGATATTTTGTGGAAATAAAAAATCATAATAGTACACTACATATAGTTTGATGGGAATAGGTCAAGAAGCCTAAGGAAAAGGGAGCTCTAGCAATTCCAGATTTAATCACTCAAAATAAAGCTTTGTGCACACAATGGTTGTGGAGGTTTTACGAAGAGGACAAATTATGGATGAAGGTAATAAAAAGTAGGCACGGAGTGCAAAAAATAATAGCGATGCCATCTTAGTGCCCAACACTTCATACATGACTCCCTTAAAATTCATTGAATCCATCTATCCCATTTCCAAGACAAATATCATATTGAAGGGCCGGTTTCCAAAATTTGCCAACTTAGACGGGGGGATATAAGTTTGAAGGACCAGTTTCCAAACATGTACAACATTCCACTCTCCACAATGGAGTAAACAAGTTTGCGATTCAAGAGGAGAATCAAGCAGTGATAACCCAATGGGAGCCACATCTTAGAAGAGGACTACAAGACGCCCACATGAAAGAAATGTTGGAGACGTTGCAATGGCTTCAACCAATATTTTTTACGAGTAATGTTTTTAATAGGATCGATGGACAGAAAGCTCTACAGGTTCATTCATCACAAAATCAATGAAGGAATCAATAGATCATGATAATACAAATGATCAACCATAACCAGCCAAAATCAAAATCAAGGCCTCGCTGATAGCCCCTTCAAAAGCTCAATTGTTATGATAATTTACAAAGGAGAATGCCTTTTCTTACAATTTCTCTACGTATGTGTTGTCTTCACAAGAATGATGTTGAGACAATGAAGCATGTGTTCTACCAATGTAGATTCACCAAAAGAATATGGACATTTTGGAGCAGTGGATGTGATTTCGAAGACGAAGAAGCATCGAACCTGGTTTTTGTCTCTTCAGAATTTTGAAATGGCCAAAGGATTAATATCTATTGGCTACATGGAATGTATGGGATGAAAGAAACAAAAGACTTTTTGAAAATACGTTTAGGAATGTTTTGCATGCATGAAACCATGTTGTTTTCCTTCTTGCATCCTAGATTGCCTTCAAAATGAGCAGTACGATATGGTCTAGGGGAATGAATAGTAAGCTGGAAAAGTATTTTGCTCTCTGCACACTAAACAGGTCCCTAATTTTATTTATATTAATATAAAAAGTTCTAGTTTCATGTAAAAAAAGAAAAAAAAAAATTGGGCCTTATTAAAGAAGCAGAGCAAAAATAGAGACTTGGAGTTTGAGTGGGAGTAGGAAATTGACATTCAACACAAAACACAAATAGGAAGTTTGACTTTGATGAAAGTCAAATAGAATTCTAAATTAGTTGCATTAGGAAATCCAGTTAGAATTTGATTTAAAAATCAAATTTGAAGTAGAATTTGGAAATTAATTTGGAATTGGATTATAACAATTTAAAGATTCTAAAATTGAGGATGGTCTACTCTCTTGGCTTGCTTTGAACTCTAATTGCGATTATAACCTGTATTCCATTATTAGGTTAGTAATATGTCATACATGGACTAGGGAAGAGATTTCCAGTAGAAAGTTTTGAAATTGTTAGGGGGGACTGGTCAATATAAGAACTATATACAAACATAACAATAAGAAGCTTCTATTTAGTGATGTTTCAACTAAGTCAGGTGACCCTATCTTTCATTTTATTATAACAAGACCATAGTCATGTAAAAAGATTAGAAAGGCAGTTTTCACCAGTTTAGAATACTTTTTTCTCAAGCTTTTCTGTTTTTGTCCAAGATTTATCCGTAAAGAACCTCTAAAATCCCAAAGTAATAAAAGAATTTCTTTAGTACTTCTTCTCTTTTCTCCCTCTAATAGATTTCAAAGCTGTTGCCAACCTCTAATATTAATTGGAGACTTCTTGAAAGTTGTTTGCGTGTTCTGGCAGAAAAAGAGGGTTTTAGTTTCTGAGCTCACAAAAGGATAAAGGACGAAATCCTGCATCTACAGAATTCTGCCTTTTTTTTTTTTTTTGTTTTTTGAAAAAGAAAGATGTGTATTCTTTAAAATGAAGTCGGATGAGACATCCCATACAAACTTGAAAGCCATGATAATTTTCATGGCATCAAATAAACTTAAGACATTTCAAAAAATTAATATGGACTCTGCATAGAATTCAAGTTACAAATGGAAAACTATTACCTTGTATTTACCAAGGAAACTGTGGCGTTGCCCCGATATCATCATGTCGACATCTCGGTCTAATGTGATTTTGACAGGTCGATTCAAAAGATAACATGGTACTGCAGCTGCAGCAGCAATAAAAGCTGACCTTGTCTCTTTTCCCCCAAATCCACCACCTATTCGCTTGGTCTTGCAAACAACTTTGGACATTGGAAGGCCAAGAACATGAGAAACATACTTTTGGTGCTTTTGAGGAGCCTGCAGAAATTAGTAAAACTCGTTGTAATCAGGCAATAACACAGGTACATGTAGTTGACAAAAGAATTCTAGTCAAACCAAAAAAAGGTATCAAACAGAAGCAATTTAATAAATTAAAAAAAAAAAAAAAAGTGTAACCATGAACCATTATTCTCCTGATGTGACACAATCAAGCATACATGACTCAGAAAAAGAATGGTGGGAGAAACAAGAACGTGGAGATCAGGTTGTTTCTGTTGAAGAAGCTGGACAAGTTGGTCCTCGCACACCATGTCGGGTCAGGTCATTAGAAGTGTTGGTCAGTGGTCTGCTAGAACAGGTCAAACTGAAGAGAGCATTCACAATGTGTATTGTTCTCTTATTGAGAGGGCAGAACACTTTATTTATATATATTTTTTTGAAACTGGAAACTATTATTAATGATAATAAGCTAGTACAAAATGCCGGATGAGATATCCGGCTCATTACAATGCCATTACATTGTCATAGCCTGAAGTATTGACCCCCCATTACATGCCCATTCCCCAAAACTGTAACGTTTTCCTAATTGAGAACCAATTTTTTATTTCAAGTCTTTCAGGAGATGAGATAATCCGCAATTGTGTTCTAGAGGCACTGTATAGCCATATTATGCGAGCATACAAAGAACAAAAGGCTTTTACGGTTATTGTTGTCATACCACTCTTGACTGGCTTCCATGGGGGTCTAGATGATGGCGGTGCAGCATCTATAAGAGCCATTATGCATTGGCAGTATCGAACCATTTGTAGAGGACTGCATCTATATTGCACAATCTTAAATGTAGTGAGGACAGTAAAAGATTTTAGGCCTATCAGTCTCACTACAAGTTTATACAAGATCATTGCTAAAGTGTTGGCAAATAGAATTCGAGAGGTGATGAACAATACAATATCGGAGAGCCAATTTGCCTTTGTAAAAGGCCGACAAATAATAGATGCAGTCCTTGTAGCAAATGAAGTAGTTGAAGAATATAGGTCTAAGGGCAAACAGGGAGTATTATTGAAGATTGATTTTGAAAAAGCATATGATATGGTTGATTGAGATTTTCTAGTCTTTGTGCTAGTTCGGAAGGGTTTCGGGGAAAGATGGAGAGGATGGATCCAGGGTTGCTTGAGGACAATGGCATATTCTATTTTTATCAATGGCAGGCCAAGAGGCAAGTTGAAGGCGGCAAGAGGCTTAAGACAAGGAGATCCACTATTTTCATTCTTATTCTCTTTGGTGGCAGATGTGCTGGGGCGAATGGTGGATAAGGGAAAGGACGTCGGCTTAGTGAAGGGTTTTGTGGTGGGAAGGGAGAAGGTAGAAGTATCTCATTTGCAGTTTGCAGACGATACCATCTTATGTTTAGACGAGGAGGAGCATAATATTTATCAGGCATTTAAGCTCATTCAGTGCTTTTGTTGGATATCGGGGCTTAGGATGAATATGGCAAAATCATCTATCGTTGGGATTTCTACTTCGGAGGAATGGATTGGAACAATTGCATCTTATATTGGATGTGAGCAGGGGGAGTGGCCTCTCAAGTACCCAGGGATGCAGATTGGGGGAAACCCTAGGAAGGTAGAGTTTTGGGATCCGGTTGTCACAAAGGTGGCTAAAAGATTGGACGGCTGGAAAAGGACCTTCCTCTCAAAAGGGGAGAGACTTACACTAATTAAATCTGTGTTAGATGCCCTTCCAACGTATTATATGTCTATTTTTAGACTTCCAATAGGGGTGGCAACTGGATGGAACAGATGATGCGTGATTTTCTTTGGGAAGGACATGATGGAAACAACGGTATACATTTGGTGGAGTGGTCTCAAGTCCAGAGAAGGAAGGAGCTAGGTGGGCTTGGAATTGGAAATTTGATGGCAAGGAATAAGTCATTGGTGGCAAAGTGGTTGTGGCGGTTTTCGAAAGAAAAGGATCAGCTTTGGGGGAAAATTATCAGCAGTGGACATGGAATGGACCTCAATGGTAGAGATGCTAGTGTTCAGAGAAAGATTACGTTTAGAAGCCCGTGGAAGTTCATTTTTTCTACCCACTCAGTTTTTGATCCCTATATCAGATTAAGTGTGGGCAATGGGCAGTCTATACAATTTTGGGAGGATGTGTGGATAGGAGATGAAGCATTTATTGATAGATTCCCCAGATTATATAGACTATCGACAGCTCATAATCACACTATCTCCTTTTTCTTGAGGCAAGAGGATCCAAGGTCATCGGATCGGTGGCAGTTACATTTGTGCACCAATGCAGGCCCGAGATGCGAATCAGAAGCAGAAGCGCTCCGCTCACTACTAGGAAATTTCGAGCTGAGAAACAGGGAGGACGAAAATAGGTGGGTCAACGAAAATTCAGGAGAATTTTCTTCAAAATCCCTTTTTTCTATCAATAATTGAAGATCCTTCTATTGTCCCTAGCACTATTCTCAAGGAAATATGGAAGGGCACCTGTGCCTTCAAAAGTGAAGTTCCTCGCGTGGACTGTATTCAAGGAGAAGGTGAATACAGGAGATATGATCCAGAAAAGGTTCCCAACATGGACTTTGTCCCCGTCTTGCTGTGTTTTGTGTATGCAAAATGAGGAGTCGGTAGATCATATCTTCAATTAGTGCAACTTCGTCTCCTTTCTATGGGAAAGATGGAGGAATCACTTTCCCATCTTTTCTAATGGAGATGGTCAAAGAAATCAGAGGGGTGTCTGTCCGTTTTGGGAAGAGGCGGCTAGGAAATGGAGGGCTCATTGGATGGTGGCTAGTCTGGCAGTGATTTGGTGCTTGTGGAAGAAACGGAATGCTAGGGTTTTTTCGGATAAGTTGTCCCCACCATCACACATTTGGGAGGAATCTTACTACTTAGCTTCTTTTTGAATTAGTCATAGCACTTTATCAATGGGTATTCAATGTCCGACTGGCTTAGCCGATGGAACAATGTAATTTAGGAAAGTTCTAGGATGAGTAAAGTAAATTTTTCAGTAATGTTGTAATCCTTTACCTTATAAATAAAATATCGTTTCTTTAAAAAAAATGAAACATTATTCTCATCCTTTTCCCAACAGAAAATGCCTAATAGGTATGCATCTCAGTGTATTTCTATTTGTTTATTTTAGGCTTTAGGATGCCACGTTTCACAATTTCTTCTAGACAGAAGATGAAGAAAACTCGAGTTAATGTAAATTGAGATGAAGAATGCTTTTACACTATTAATGATCCTTACGAACAGTAGGCAACAAATTGTAATATATAGATATTAGAATTAATTATTTTTAACCCCCCCAATACAATTTGCGATACAAATATCCTAGAGTTATTCCACATTGCACCAATGCGGTGAAATAACTTCATGAATATATACAATAAGACAAACACGGAAGACAAATGTGAATTTAAGAATAAAATCAGCTATGCATTAGACCAATAAAACTTTGCTGAGTGCAAAAGGAATGATGTAATCATTGAAAGAACCATTTATCATGATAAATAAATGACTTTGTATCAAACAACAAGATAGTAAATCAGTATCATGCATGAATGACATTGTACATAAATGATAAATAAACTCACCCATTTTTCCTCAAATAACTAATGTTTAATATAATGATAAGATAGAAGACACCAATAGACCAGAGCTTTTGACGAAATCCTTTGCAGCAACATAATTGATCACTTGGAATTGAATCCAGAATCATATTCCAACTTAATCCACTCTAGTATCCCCAACCTTTATGAAGGGAAATAGGATATATAAAGACACAAAAACAGTAAGGACAGCATGCTGGAGCCTGAAATGTAAAATTGTTGAAAGATCACAGACTGTTGGGCGCTAGTGGGACAACAGGACATCTAAAAAGAATGAGGAAAAGCCTAAAAACTCAAATGAAAAATATCACAACAGCTTTTACACCTGTTTTCATCAACTTAACTGCCAGTGGAAGAAAAACAGTCAAGAAAGCCACTTTTTGTCTTCCACACACAGCTGCCACATTTAGTCTACCACACAGGGTTTCTATGTGTTGGCCAAATTCCATGGATGGCATACCGTCTTCATTCTCATTATTGCTATGCCCACATCAGACATCAGAGATCAGAAATCAAAAGTGCACGTGCAATATAATAGATCATATAGCTGATCTTCCATTCATTGCTCATCAGAGCATCCAGATGTAAAGCATAACTCCCTAAGACCATAATTTCCTACTCCGGTGACTGATCTTGAACTTTCAATGGAACTTCAAAACTACACCTCTGTCAATGCTAAGCTGGTCACGAAAAAGTATTATTTTGAATAAATGCTAATGGATCGTTTGGCAATGAAACAAATGTTAAAAACAAATTCATTAATCCAGTGTTGTCAAGGCGATAAGGCGTTAAGCCATCATAAGGCGAGGCAGGGCCTAGGTGGTCCTCAAAATAATTAATTAGAGGTCCCTAAAAAATTATTTATTTATTTATTAGCCCCTCACTTATATATATATATTAATTTTTTATTAATTTATAATTAATTAATTAATTATATAAATTATAAAATTATAATATAAATAATATATATTAGATAATACATCATAATAAACTCATGAATCATGATAATCATAAATTCACATACTTTATAACATTTCAAAAAGTCTCAAAAGTTACAAGTCAAAAACAAATTACATCTTCATCAATCATCAACAAGAGAAATTTCTTTTAGAGTTTCAATATTGACATCTTCGAAAATATTATTATCAGAATCGTCTTTATCAGCATCTTTGTTATATAACTCGACATCTGTGTCAGAATCTGATGTCAAATAACAGCTCATCTTCATGCCTTGAGCTGCTCCCACCCACATCTCTTTGTTGTCTTGATCTTCTAGTATAGTACCTTAATTATGAGGGAGCCAAATCTTCTTCCACTTGTGTCCATGTCAAATCTTCATCTTCATGAACAAACTCTTCGGCATGTCCAGTTAGCCACTCATTACCGTCATCAATATTATCTAAAAGAATTGGGTCCAACTTTTCCTTCTTCTTGTGTCGATTTACCAACTTTTGATTGTAACGCACATATACTAGATCATTCAACCTTTTTTGCTCTAATTTATTCCTTTTTCTTTGAGTGGATCTAAAAGTCCAAAATAAAAAAAAAAAAACTTACGTTACTATAATGTCATGAATATATTTAAAAAGATATAGTAAACTAAAAACTTAAGGCTTAAGTTAAAATATATAACTCACTTGCTCAAATACACTCCAATTTCTTTCACATCCACTAGCGCTACACGTTGCTGAAAGAACTTCCAAAGCCAAATCTTGAAGATATGGAGTTTGAGATCCAAGAAGCGACTACCACTTAATTACATCGCAAAAATATAAAAAGAATAAATATTTTTAACACATAATTAAAAAATAAACATAACTATATAAAATAAGACTTATCAGTTGTTACTTGGTGCCATAGTCGCTCTCGTTCTAATTGCTGAGTCTTTGCCAAAGTTGCCTTCAACAACTGAATATGACCCCATCTCATCATAAATTTTATCAGCAATTTCTGGATTTGGTGACAACCTCTCTACCACTTCATTTAGCCCATGTGAAACCCTCTGAATCACGTTGTAAATTATTTGCATAAAAAAATTGAGGATTCAAATAATACCCAGCAGCATGAAGTGGGTGATGAAGTTGTAAATCCCATCTTCTATCAATAATACGTCATATAGATGAGAATCTGTAATTTTTTAACAATAAAAAAATTTAAAAGTTAAAACTTAGAAATTCAAAATTTTAAATACACCTCCCTAATTAATAATCATACGAAGAGATTATTTAAAAAAAATCTAGGAATTTACTCTTGATTATCTTCTTCCAAAGTCTTTTTAATTGTTTCTTTGGCTCTGTCCATTGCTTCATATATGTATCCCATGGGAGGTGCTTTTTCTGCATCAACCAATCTCAAAACCTTCACCAAGGGAGCTGAGATTTTCATGGCATAGATCCAAAAAGAATTTGAGAAGACAATACCACATGCCCTCATTCCTTTGGCATCATGAAGCCACTTAAAAGCATTTCCTTCGTAAGAAATGAACATTTTTTTCAATGCATCTCTTTTCCTATAAATGCTCTGTAAAGTAAGAAATGAGGTGGCAAATCTCGTGACTGCAAGCCGGATGATATCATTGTCATGTGTATATGTCCTCATCAAATTCAAAACAAACCCATGGTTATATATGAAGCTTGACAAAAAAATAGCCTTTTGAATCACTCCCTTCACCTTTGGAATTGCACCAATGTCTTCTAACATCAAGTCTATGCAGTGTGCTGCACAGGGAGTCCAGAATAAATGGTGTCTCTTTTCCATTAACATTCTTCCTGCGGCTACATATGCCGCTGCATTATCTGTGATGACTTGAATAACATTTTTTTTACCAACTTTCTCAACAATGTCATCCAACAATTTAAAAAGAGTCTTTGCAGTCTTCACATATGAGGAAGCATCTATAGACTCTAAGAATATTGTGCCAGAAGGACTGTTAACCAAAAAATTAATCTAACT
>JAJIYU010014638.1:0-13134 GCA_030144865.1 Tinospora cordifolia
AAATTTGAGCATGCCATGCTTTAATGAATGATTGAACATGGCATACATGCTAAACTAAAATTTAAGACATGCATGATAAACTAAAATTGAAACCTGCATGAACATCTCATTTTTAACCATGCCAGTTTGAAGCATGTTTGATCAAGTTTTATTTTCAATTTAACATGTTTTCATATTTTAATTCATACATGATAGCATAACATGCTTAGAAACCTTGCTTAGGTTTTTTTTTTTTTGAATTTTTAACCATGCCAGGTATTTTTTCATGTTCTCTTGATTATATAAATTCTGATATTAATTATTATGATCTTGTTTCATATTTATTTGAAATTAAATATGAGAAAGTGAAGATAACAACCACATACCATCATAGTGGTCTAAGTGACGCTATGGGTGTTCTTTGCATATACATAGTGTATATATGAGTAACATCACTAAGTTTGGATGTGTTTTAAAATATTTGGAATGTGGACAAGTGATCCTTATTTCCAATGGAATGTGACAAGATGAATTGTCATTCCATCCTAGAATAGGAGTATTTTAATAAAGAACATCAAGGGATTAAAAACCCCTTTTGGTTAAATATACATCACTAACAATATATTTTTTGAAACGCTTAATGCTTGTAAGTGATTGAAATTGGATGTACTTTTGATTTGAATTAGTAAATTAGTAGTTTGATGAATAATCCACTAGGCTATGTGCTCACCCCTTCCTTTTATTTTTCAAGAATTTGAAATACATGATCAAGCTTGTTAAGGGATTAGAAAGTCCAGTTTTAGAAAGTTTGTATGTAAGGGCATATAACCCAAATTTTGAATAAAAACTTCCGTTGAATTTACTTTTAAATTTTAGAGTTATGTACTCCCTTTTAATTATTTGAATTTCAAGCATGTATCCCTTTATTTTATTCAATAAATAAAGATTGAAGTTTTTCTTTTATTTCTCTTGTAATAATGTTATTAAATTAGAATTAAATTATTTGGGTTGTGTGCTCATTAAGAAATAATAAGACTTGAGATAATAGAAAGTAATGCAAGTTGTGTACTTGTAAGTGTAACATTGGACCCAACCTGCCTTGTGGTTGAACTTAAACTTGTCTCTAGGGGGTTGGGGTGTTACAAAGGTGGTATCAGAACTTAGCTTTTAGATATGCTAGGCTAGAAATAGAAAGTTAAGTCCAAACATGTGTTGTTGGGCTAGAATTAGAAAGTGAAATATTATTTGTTTGACAAGAATTAGAAACTCAAATAGGGTTTCACTTTGAATTGAATTGAATCTTGAATGCCCTACCTTCTATTTTGAAATTGAAAAAAATTTTAGAAAGTGTTTTCAAAAAGAAAGTATATGTTTTTAAAACGTTTTGTTTGGATACAAAGACTGCAAGTTGAGTTGATAATGGGTAAGCCTTGTCCTGAGTAAAGCTAAACATTGAAAGGGAGGTGGGTTATCCCTGTAACATCTCGAAAAATTTATATGAAATTTGAATTTTTTACTTAGAAAATTATATAGAATTGACAAATGAGAATTTTGGCAAGTCCTAGCTATCCAAATGAGGAATAAAAATCAATTTAGTGAATTTTTGGAAGAAAATATATGAATATAATGTATATTATGGGATATCATAGCCAAAAATACAAGGATATGTGCAATTTTTGATGAAAATAGGATTAGAAAGTCAATCGGGATCGAGATTTCGCAAAAATCCGAAGAGAAAACAAGAAATTCGGCTGAAAAATAAAAAGAAATAAACTTAAAATACATCCTACGGTCCAAATTCGATCTGCCAAAATCCAACAAATGGGATTAAAACCAAAACAAACATTCGAGCGCATTGGATCATCAAAATCCAACCGCTAGAGATTTGCATACATAATTTGAGGATGATCGTGCGGCCAGAAGTGAGTTCGTTGATTGCGAAATTAGATCTGCACACCATGATCGAGGATCATCCGACGGTCTAGATCGAAGTCGCGTTGAGATCGCGAATAGTGCTACGCTCGAGGATCATCCGCCGGTACAGATCAAAACCATTTTGGATTGATCGTGATAGTTGATACGCTCGAAGATCATCGGATGGTACAGATCAAAGCCATTTTGGATTGATCGTGATAGTTGATACGCTCGAGGAAAATCCAATGGTCTAGATTCAAAGATTTCGATTTTTGTTGATTAATCCGAGATCGATCCAATGACTTAGATTAAATCCAAAATTTAAAATACGAAAATTACCCAAAAAAACAAAAAAAACAAAAAAATCCAAAAATTTTGAAAAAGAGTTTAAATTTCAAAAAATATTTCTAAAATCTGAAAAATACTCATTTTGCTCCAAAAATTAGAAAGTACAAAATTAGGGAGAATTAGAATGTTTTACTCAAAGAAGAACACAAAACTTTCTAAATTTCTCCCTTGGAAAACCTATATAATAAACCCCCCTAGGCTCTCAATTTCATTCATTCTAAAAATAAGAGTTAAATTCTCCTCTTGTTTTCTCTAAGCCCCTTTCTTGACACCTTTTTCCATCTTCCCTTCTTGTGTGTGTGAGAAGTTCTTCTCTCAAATTGGGGAATTAAATTGGGCGATCTTCATTGGCATTAGTAAGTGGGGGGAATTGCTGCCAAAATTCTGGAAGAAAGCGTCACAAGGTAGAAGTGATTTCTAAAATACCCTTTTGTTCTTATTTGAATTCATGGTATGCTCATTGTTGTGTGTTTTTCACTGAATTCAAAGATTTTCAACTTTAGTTCTAGAATTTTAAATGCTTATTTCAGTATTTCAGTTTTGATTCATGTTTGAGCAATCATATCATCCATGCCATGTTAGTATCATGCTTAGGCTTTTAAATTAAAATATGATGCATGTTTTATGAGTATTTCATGAATTAACTGTGTATATTCTGAATTTTAGTTTGATATGATATTCTGAAATTTATTTTGTGAGATCATGATATGAGAATTAATCTAAGCCGATGGAGATAATAACCACGTACCATCATAGTGGTCAAGGGACACTATAGATGTTCTTTTCATATGAGTTAGATCATATGGTTTTCAGACCTAAGTACTTGAGGGTCGTGTACCACTGGTGGGTCACCATGTGTAACGGGTTGATGCTGACATGTGCCACTGACAGGTTGATGCCGAGTGGGCCCTAATTACTTAGTTAAAAGCATCAAGGGATTAAAGGCCCTTTTGGTCTGAGATTTGACTTAAACAAATTGTTGTTTGAAACGCCTAATGATTGCAAGTGTTTGAATTATGATTGTGTTATGAGTTTGAATATGAAAGATGGTTATTCGAAAAGGATCCACTAGGCTATGTGCTCAATCTTCCTTTCTTATTTTTCAAGAACATGAAATCTGTGAAGCAGTTGAATATAAATAGTTTCTTAGAAAGTGTCTATAGTATTATATTTTTTAGAATTTTTAGGGCATGTTGCCCAAAGTTTTTATGTTTTTCTACTGAAAAGTATTTTGAAGTCTTCCGCTATAACAATTAGGTCTTTTTGAAGAGTTTAGTACTCTCAATTCCTATTATGAATAAAATAGTTTGAATTTCTTTATCTCTTTTAATTTGCCTTGATTTTATTGAAAATTTTATATTTTTGAATTTTATACAAAGGCTCGAGATATTAAAAATAAAAGAACAAGTGTGTGTCGCTTGTAATGTAGCACCGACCTGACCCACTGTTTTGTTAAGTCCACTGTCAAGAGAATGGTGGCAATGTACATTGCTTAAAGATACGGGGGTTGGGGTGTTACAATCCTGCCCTAAAAAGTGCAGTTACTAAGCAGACTTCGGTCTCGCCGCCTGATCTGGAGGTCGTCCCACCAGCTTGTACGAGTAGTTTGAGTTGAAGAACAACTTTACTTTCTATAACCCTACCTTCTAGGAAAACCTATAGAATCAATGGGGATATGCAGAGATTACCGAGAAGTGCAACCATAGCCATGTTGAACTGTTTAGGGCAGAAGAATGAGCTCGAAGAATTCTCTGAGGAAGAACTTGTTAAACTAAAAAGAATCGAAGACCTAACAGTGGTTAGCAAGTACGAGGATGTGTTCCCAAACAACTTACCCAGATTACCACCTGCTAGAGAGTTAGAGTTCAAGATTGAACTTTCCCCTAGAACCAACCCTATTGTCATACCTCCTTATAGGATGGCGCCAGTAGAACTGATTGAGTTAAAGTCTTAACTCGATGAACTCCCAGAGAAAGGTTTTATCAGGCCGAGTGAATCACCTTTGGGAGCTCCGATGTTGTTTGTAAAAAAGAAGGATAGCTTTATGAAACTTTGAACCAAGCTATGGTGAAGAATAAGTATCCCTTGCCAAGGATTGATGACCTATTTGATCAATTGAGAGGAGCCACTCATTTCTCAAAGATTGATCTTTGGTCAAGATATTACCAGTTGAGAATCAAGGACTTTGATATACACAAGACTACCTCTAGAACAAGTTTGGACACTTTGAGTTCACTGTGATGCCCTTTGGTTTGACCAATGCCCCTAGCATTCATGGACTTGATGAACTGAGTATTTAGACAATATCTTGACCAGTTTGTGGTGGTATTGATGACATTCTAATCTATTCAAAGTTAGAGGCTGAACACTTAGAACACTTGTAGATAGTGTTGGAGACCCTTAGAAGGCATCAATTATATGCCAAGTTTAGCAATTGTGAGTTATGGATGAAGGTCGTCAAGTTCATTGGCCACATAGTATCAACAAAAGGCACCTCCGTAGATTCGGAGAAGGTGGAAATGATTATGGATTGGAAGCAACCAAAGACAGTTATAGAGACTAGGAGCTTCTTAGGTCTGGCTAGGTACTACAGAAGGTTCATCCAAGATTTCTCCAAACTAGCAGAACCTATGACCAAGTTGAACAAGAAGGGAGTTAAGTTCAATTGGAATGAGAAGTGTGAACAATCATTCCAAGAATTGAAGAAGAGATTGACTACGACCCTTGTCCTAGTCACTCCAACCCATGGTGTTACCTATACCCTCTATACTGATGCTTGGCTGAGTAAACTTGGAGCAGTGTTGATGCAGGAAAGATGAGTAGTTGCTTATGCCTGACAACTGAAGGTCCATGAGAAGAATTATCCTACTCACAACCTAGAATTAGTGGCCATCGTATTTGCCCTGAAGATATGGAGACACTACCTTTATGGTGAAAAATTCGATCTGTTTTCAGATCATAAGAGCTTAAAGTACATCTACACCCAGAAAGAGTTGAAGCTCAGGCAATGTAGGTAGATGGAGTTCCTCAAGGACTATGATTTTCAATTACACTACCACCCGGGGAAGGCCAGTGTGGTGGTTGATGCCTTGAGTAGAAAGTTCGACCACCAAGAGGAAGAAAAGGGTTAGATGTACCAATTGATCGAAGACTTTAGGCTGGGGATAACCTTGAATGACAAGCAAGCCTAACTTTACAGCATGTCTTTCCAATTAGATCTACTACATCTGATCAGAGAGGAACAAAGGCAAGACAAGTGTGTAGGTCTAATAGAAGGAGTTGAACAGGGTAAGCATTCTGACTTTAGGTTAGATGCTGAGAATATCTTGAGGCTCGGAGAAAGGATCTGTGTACCTCAAAATGGATAGAGTAAGCAAACCATACTAGATGAAGCTCATCAGACAAAGTATACGATGCATCCAGGTGGAGATAAGATATATCAGAACCTCAGAACGACTTACTAGTGGAAAGGAATGAAGAGTGATGTGGCTAAGCATGTTGCTAAGTGCTTAACCAATCAACAAGTGAAAATAGAACATCAGAAACCCTCTGAAATGTTACAACCACTTCCTATCCCTAAATGGAAGTGGGATGACATTGCCATGGATTTTGTTAGTGGCTTGCCCAGGAATCAGAAAGGAGAAGATAGTGAATGGGTAATTGTGGATCGTCTCACCAAAGTGGCTCACTTCTTGCCGATTAGATCCACAGAACAAGTTAGTAGGTTGGAAAAAATTTATGTGAAAGAAATCGTCAAGCTTCATGGTGTGCCCAAGACTATTGAATCTGATAGAGACTCACACTTCACTTCACAGTTCTGGCAAAGTCTACAAAAAGAGATGGGTACTAAGCTTACCATGAGTACAACATTTTACCCTCAGACGGATGGTTAGTCTTAGAGAGGTATCCAGATTTTAGAAGATATGTTGAGGTCTCATGTTTTAGAATTCAAGGGGAATTGGAGCAAGTACTTGCACTTGGATAGAGTTTGCCTATAACAATAATTATCAGGCGAATATTAAGATGGTTCCATTCGAGGCTCTTTATAGAAGACCCTGCAGATCACCTACCTGTTGGGCTAAACTCGAAGATCATGTATTAACGGGACCAGATTTAGTGGAAGAAACGAATAACCAAGTCAAGTTAATACAGAAGAGGCTGACTACAACACAAAGTCGTCAGAAGAGCTATGCTAACAAAAGGAGAAGACCACTAGAGTTCCAAGTTGGGGACAAGGTATTTTTGAGAATTAGTCCTCAAAACGGCATCAAGAGATTCAGATTCAAAGGGAAGTTATCTTTGAAGTTTGTTGGACCCTTTGAAATACTTAGAAGAATCGGGGAATGTGCTTATGAGTTGGACCTATGAAACCAAATGACTTCAGCTTATAACATATTCCATGTATCTATGTTGAGAAAGTACGAACCTGACCCCTCTCACATCATCCACTGAGAGGAATTGAATATTCAAGATGATGCTACTTATGAGGAAACAACAGTTAGAATCCTCGACCATAAAGTATAGAGTCTACGAACGAAGGATATCCTATTAGTGAGGTGTGGAAACATCACGGGGTAGAAGAATCTACTTGGGAACTCGAAAGCGAGAAGAAGACCAAGTATCCACACTATTCACTAGAAATCCTTAGTTACATACAAATTTTGAAGATGAAATTTTTCTAAGGGGGTAGGTTGCAATACTCTAAATTCTCTGTACTCAATTAAATGAAACTTATCATTTATTCAGTGAGATTTGGGTGCAAAATGAAAGGGGCTCATTTTGGGGCTAAATTTGGTAGGTTTTCGAAAGTTTCATTTGGTGACCCTTACAGACCCAAAAGAACCTGAAGTGAAGTAAGGTGAAATGAACCAATTAATTGGACAACATATCCAAAAATTAAAACAGTTGGTCAATATTAGGTTTTTTATTTGCCAAACACCCTTCAGTGTGTCCAAATTAGAAAGAATTGACATTTAGGGTACTTCGAGGGATTAAAATAACCTGAAATGAAACAAAATGACATGAACTAACAAAATGAATGACATCCAAAAATTAGAACAATTTGCCAAGATTTGGATTTTCATTTGCTTAGTGACCTCAGTGGGTCTTAAATAAGGAAAGTTTTTGAGGAAAAATCACCTTGGGTGAAACCATATCTTAAAATGTGCATTAGGTTCATGTGATTCCAAAACTATGAGTTATAAATCATAATTCATTGTAAATAAGGAGATATTAATTTTTATTTAATTTGTGTGAACCCATGAACCCTAAGCATGTGCAAGTCACGTGGGTGGAAAATCATGATCATGTGTACCCTCACCCTACCCTAAGCTCTATGGGATGTTTGCTTTATTTGAATCCTTGTAAAATGATCCCATGTTCCATACGAACGATTTAGTAGACCCACATTAATTGATGTTTTATATGGTTTAGAAACCATAAGACATGATTCCATATACACCCCAACTTGATTGTGTACACCCACACCCACTTAAGCCAAAATCGGCCTAACCATGTACATGTGTGTGTACACACATGTGAGCAACCCAATTTAGATAGTTTCTTGGAACCAAGATGAACATCTTTAACTATTATATGGTGTCCCCTCGAATTTGATATTGTACACCTATGCTTGATGTCTAAGAAATAAGAAAATGGAAAAGTGTTCCTTGTGTGTTTGTGTGATGAGCAAGCAAGGAAACCAAAAAAGAAAGTTTCCATGAGCACAAAGGAAAAAATGATTTAAACCTCTTTTGTGTTCACACATAGTTAGAAAAAAAGATTGTACTCATATCTTTTAAATTAGAAAGCCATAGTGGTCCCACTTGCCAACCATGAGCACACTTGCCCTCTTTATGCAAACCATCCCCTTTATGTATAAAAACTTTGCCAAATTTTTGTGAGCCGCCCAAGGCTGCCTTAGGACATCCCATATGCTCTCATGAACATCTATGTAAACCACCCTTGCCCACTTTCATCTCATCCCAAAGCAAAGAGTTGACACTTCCCTCTTTGTTTGTTCTTGCCCTCTTCTTGGCACATCTTCTCATTCTCTTTTCTTTCTTGTATGAGAAGCTCTTATTTTAGTGTTTTAGACAGTTGTTGAAGTATTTTTGTTGGTGATTAGAAGTTCTTGAAGTTCTAAAAGTCACATAAGGGGACTCTCTGCCAGATTCTACAAAGAAACTCAAATTAAGGTGGATGTGATTTCTAGAACTCCTGCTTTACTACTTCAAGTCTTTAGTATATTTATGTTTGTTTTTAGTTCTTAACATGTTTATATTTCAGTTTGAAGCATGTTTGATCAAGTTTTATTTTTAATTTAACATGTTTTCATATTTTAATTCATACATGATAGCATAACATGCTTAGAAACCATACTTAGGCTTATTTTTTTGAATTTTTAACCATGCCATGTATGTTTTCATATTCTCTTGATTATTTAAATTCTAATATTAATTATTATGATCTTGTTTCATATTTATTTGAAATTAAATATGAGAAAGTGAAGATAATAACCACGTACCATCATAGTAGTCTAAGTGATGCTATGGGTGTTCTTTGCATATACTTAGTGTATATGAGTAACATCAATAAGTGTGGATGTGTTTTAAAATACTTGGAATGTGGACAAGTGATCCTTATTTCCAATGGAATGTGGACAAGTGATCCTTATTTCCAATGGAATGTGACAAGATGAATTGTCATTCCATCCCATAATAGGAGTATTTTAATAAGGAACATCAAGGGATTAAAAAGTCCTTTTGGTCAAATATACAATACTAACAAGATATTTTTTGAAATGCTTAATGCTTGTAAGTGATTGAAATTGGATGTACTTTTGTTTTGAATTAGTAAGTTAGTAGTTTGACAAATGATCGACTGGGCTATGTGCTCACCCCTTCCTTTTATTTTTCAGGAATTTGAAATAGATGATCAAGCTTGTTAAGGGATTAGAAACTCTATTTTTAGAAAGTTTTTATGTAAGGGCATTATGCACAAATTTTGAATAAAGACTCCCGCTGACATTTCCTAAGCAGTCTTCTAGCTCGTGTGAATATTGAATGTGCTTTGGGGCCCTAACTGCTTGTAGAAGGCTGATTTAATGATCAAATTTACTTTATATCACATTTTAATGAAGCTTGACACCTGTATAATTTGAAATACAATATCTTGAGCTCTTTCCACTCTAACAACTGATCAAACAATTTAAAACGATTTGTTTTGCTTTTCTCTTTTAGAGAAAGGATGAATTGCTCACTTGAAAACGATTCTTTCAGTGTTAGAGTGTTTTTCTTGTTTAACTCCTCAATTTGATTGGAGTAGTTAGTTTTGAAGGCCAAAATTCTCGGCAAAAACATTAACCTCGTCATAAATTAGCATTTGAGTGCATTCTTGACCAATGAAGTGTAGATAAAACTTAAAATAGTTAGTTTTAGCTTCATCACACTCTTGCAAATAGTCCAAACAGTTTAAAGAGTTTATTTGTATTGTTCCTCTGTGGAAAACACTCCATAGCGTATGTGGAAGAGATTTCTTTCCTTGATATTAGTTTTTGATTGTCAACACCTCATGCAAAATGATTTATACTAATCAAAGAGATTTTCTAACTCGTTTGAATATTCACGCAGTTCAAGACTCTTATCACTAGACAAAGGCATTACTTTGATGTTTCTGTTGAGCTCACTACATTGTTTGTTAAATAAATACTTATAGAAATGAATGTAGGATATGATCCTCTCCTAACTACACCCTTAAAAATGAACCAACAACCTATCTTTCTTATTTTCTCTGGAAAAGGAGCGAATAGTTCATTTTCAGGTAATTTCTTTTTCTTAATTGGGGTCTTAAAGCTTACTTCCTTGTTGCACTTCAATGACATTTCCTAAGCGATCTTCTAGCTTGTTTGAAAATCGAATGTGTTTTGGGGCCATAACTACTTATAAAAAGCATTACTTTAATGATCAGATTTACTTTTTATCACTTTCTAACCAAGCTTTGCACTGGTAGAATTTGAAATACCATATCTCGTGCCTTGTGCACTCTAACAACTGATCAAACAATTTAAAACTGTTTGTTTTGCTTTTCTTTCTTAGAGAAAGGGTTAATTGCTCACTTGAAATAGATTCTCTTAGCGATAGAAATACTTTCTTATTTAATTCCTCAATTTGAATGGAGTAGTTACTTTCGAGGGCCAAAATTTTCAACAAAAACATTTACTTCATTATAAATTAGCATTTAATTGCATTCTTAACCGTCAAAGTGCATATAAAACTTGAAATTTCTATTTTTAGCTTCATCACGCTCTTATAAAGCTCAAAACAGTTTAAAGAGATCATTTGCATTGTTCTTCCATAGCCTATGTAGAAGAGATTTCGTTCCTTGATATTGGTTATAAATTGTCAACGTCTCATGCAGAGTGACTTATACTAATCAAAGAGATTTTCTAACTTATTTGAATGCTTACGTAGTTCGGGAACCTTACTCCTCAACAAAAGCGTTGCTTTGACGTTTCCATTGAGCTCATCATGTTGTTTGTCAAATAAATACTTATAGAAATGAATATAGCCTACGTTCCTCTCTTTACATCCTCATGAAAGAATAAATAACTTATCTTTCGTATTTTCTCGAAGAAAGAAGGAGCAAATAGTTCGTTTACAAGTAATTTCCTTTACTTAAAGGAGTTTTTAAAGCTTACTTCCTCGTTTCACTCCGACAACATTTCCGAAGCGGTCTTCTAGCTCGTTTGAATACCGAATTAGCTTTGGGGCCCTAACTACTTGTCGAGGGCATCACTTTAATGATCAAATCAAATTTATATCTCATTCTAACCAAGCTTGGCACCCATAGAATTTGAAATACCATATCTCGAGCTCTTTGCACTCTAACAACTGATCAAACAATTAAAAATGGTTTGTTTTGCTTTTCTCGTGTGGAGAAAGGTTCAATAGCTCGCTTTAAACAAATTCTCTTAGCATTAGAAAGTTTTTATTGTTTAAAATCTCAATTTGAATAGATTAGTCAGTTTTGAGGGCTAAAATTATCAACAAAAACGTAAACTTGATCATAAAATAGCATTTAATTGCTTTCTTAATGCTCAGAGTATAGATAAAACTCAAAATAGCTATTTTTAGTTTCATCACACTCTGAATAGTGCTCAAAATAGTTCAAAGAGATTGTTTGCATTGTTCTTCCATAGGAAAACACTCCATAACCTATTTAGGAAAAATTTCCTTCGTTAATATTATTTTTCAATGGAAAACACCTCATGCATATGATTTATACTAATCAAAGAGATTTTCTAACTCGTTTGAATACTCACACTATTCGACACCCTTATTCCCTGATGATAGCGTTGCTTTAACATTTCTATTGAGTTCATCGCGTTGTTTGTTAAACAAATACTCATAGAAATGGATGTAGCTTATGTTCCTCTCTTTACGACCTTATAAATGAACAAACAACTTCTTATTTTCTCTGCAACGAAGGAGCAAGTAGTTCATTTATAGGTAATTTCATTTACTTAAAGGAGTTTTTAAAGCTTATTTCCTCGTTTTACTCCAACGACATTTCCTAAGCAGTCTTTTAGCTCGTGTGAATACTGAATGTGTTTTGGGGCCCTAACTGCTCATAGAAAGCATCACTTTAATGATCAAATTTACTTTATATCACATTTTAACAAAGCTTGACACTTGTATAATTTGAAATATCATATCTCGAGCTCTTTGCGCTTTAACAACTGATCAAACAATTTAAAATGATTTGTGTTGCTTTTCTCTTTTAGAAAAAGGATGAATTGCTCACTTGAAAAAGATTCTCTCAGTGTTAGATAGTTTTTCTTGTTTAATTCCTCAGTTTGATAGGAGTAGTTAGTTTTGAGGGTCAAAATTCTCAGCAAAAGCATTAAACATCATCATAAATTAGCATTTTAGTGCATTCTTGACCATCGAAGTGCAGATAAAACTTAAAATAGCTAGTTTTAGCTTCATCACGCTCTTGAAAACAGTCCAAACAATTTAAAGAGTTTATTTGTATTGTTCCTCCATAGAAAACATTCCATAGTGTATGTAGAAGAGATTTCTTTCCTTGATATTAGTTTTTGATTGTCAACTCCTCATACAAAATGATTTATACTAATCAAAGTGGTTTTTTTTAACTCTTTTGAATATTCACATAATTCGAGACTCTTGTTACTCGACGAAGGCATTGCTTTGACTTTTCCGTTGTCAAATAAATACTTGTAGAAATGAGTGTAGGCTACGATCTTCTCCTTACTACACCCTTACAAATGAACCAACAACCTACCTTTCTTATTTTCTCTAGAAAAGAAGGAGCGAATAGTTCATTTTCATGTAATTTCTTTTTCTTAATTGGGTTTTTAAAGCTTACTTCCTCGTTGCACTCCAACGACATTTCCTAAGCAGTGTTCCAGCTCGTTTGAAAATCAAATATGCTTTGGGGCCATAACTACTTATAAAAGGTTTTACTTCAATGATCAAATTGAATTTATATTGCTTTCAAACCAAACTTTGCACCAGTAGAATTTCAAATACCATATCTTGTGCCCTTTGCACTCTAACAACTAATCAAACAATTTAAAATAGTTTGTTTTGCTTTTCTTTTTTAGAGGAAGGGTCAACTACTCACTTGAAATAAATTTTCTCAGCATTAGAAATATTTTCTTATTTAATTCTGTAACACCTCAACCCCCGTATCATTAAGCATTGGACGCATCCACCATTTTTCTTGACAGTGAACTAAACCAACAGCGGGCCGGGCCGGTGTTACATTACAAGCGACGCACACTTGACTTTCTATTTCAATCATTTCATGCCTTGATCATATTTAACCGTACATAACTTAAAATTAAGAATTTAATAAGGCAATAGTATA
>JAJIYU010014639.1:0-13117 GCA_030144865.1 Tinospora cordifolia
TGTGTGTGTGTGTGTGTGTGCGCTTTAATTTTGATAGAATAATGCATGTATAACAAAAGAATAATTCATGTACAATGTGGGAGAATAGAGGTATAATGTGATAATAATTTCATAATAATAAGGGGATAAACGAATAATGCGCACATATATATATTATTTATACATACAATTATTTATATAATTGATTACATATACAAATAATGTGACATATATATATATATATATATATATATGTGTGTGTGTGTGTGTGTGTATGTGTGTGTGTGTGTGTGTACAGATATATAGATATTTGAATGTCACATTATTTACATATATAAGTAATTATTTATGTAATTGTATGTATAAATAATTATATGTATATATATAGTGGGATAATGTTAAAATAACAATCAAATAATGAGAATATAAAATTGTTGTTCCTCTATTTCTGTTGTATCCATTTTATAAATAATTGTATGTATAAAATACATATATATACATATATTTTGATATTTGTATGTCACATTATTTATATATATAAGCAATTATTTAAGTAATTGTATATATAAATAATAAATAAATAGACTAAAGTAAAAAAATCAAATTTAAGTCTAAATTTGTTTTAATATAAAAAGTTTCTATTATATATAACATAGATAAATAAATTAAATGTATTGAAAGAATGTTCTTATATTATTTTATTTATTTTGAATTGTTTACTTTATTGAAATAAAAATATTAATTGTGTAATAATGTCATTATTAACTGTAAAGTTATTGTTGTTAAAGATTATTATTTTTGCAATTTATGAAATAATAATGTTATTACATAAAATCATTAATTTGGATTTTCTTAAATTATATATTATTAAGTTATTTAAGAAAGTTTAACAAAACATTTTTGAGCCATAAAAGATTAAAAGATGATGATATAAGGACACAACATAATAAATAAAATCATTTGACATTATTAAAGAAAAAAGAATCTTTGCATTTATTTTAATAAAATAAAATAGAATACGTTTAAAATGTGAAATTCTTACATAAGTTCACTAACTATGCAAAAATAATAATAATAATAAACCATATATTATTATTATGGTTAATAATGAATTGCATTATACCATTATTCATGCATTATTTATCACTTGCTATTTTATACCAACATTCTATCATTACTCGCATTATTTCATGATCATTTATATGTTATACATACGTTAGACTGAATTTTATTCACATGTTATCCTTGTATTATTCATATGTTATCCCTGCATTTTTTACCAACACTACCGAACATATTTTATACATGTATTATTCACTTATTATTCTCATATTATACTATTATTGATGCATTATCCATCTGTTGGTATGTTATACCTCTACCATTACTGATATTATTCCATAATTATTCATATGTTATATATGCATACGTTATACCACATGTTTATATCAAAAATCGAATAATTTTTATACTCGCATTATTCATATATTATTCTTATGGCAGTATACTATTACTAGCATTATTTCATGATTATTCATATATTATATATACTTTATACCAAATTTTATTCACATGTTATCCCCGCATTTTTTACCAAAACAATCGAACAAGTTTATACATGTATTATTCAGTTATTATTCTTGCATTATACCATTATTAACGCATTATCCATTGGTTGGTATGTTATACCTCTACCATTACTTGCATTATTTCATAATTATTCAAATATTATGTATACGTTATACCGCATTTTATTCACAGGTTATCCCTATATTATTCACACGTTAACGCCGCATTTTTGTATTAACAACCGAACAATTATTATACTCGCATTATTCATATATTATCCTCACATTATACCACAAAAATTATAAAAAGAAAAAAAATCAGTTCCTATCCTAAAAAAATCACGCAAGAATATTCATCTTCTTTAGAGTCGCTGTTGTTCGATCGTCTTCTTTGTGCGTTTAAGTTCTTCGATTTTCATTGCTTATCTTTTTTCTGTTAATCTTCTTGTTGTTTTTCTTTGGATATTTGAGAATAAAATATCTACTTCTGCATTTGAGAATGAAATCTCTGCTTATAACAGTTGGTCTTCTTCTTTGTATATTTTAGTTCAACGATTTTCTTGATTTGTCTTTCTTCTGTTAATCTTCATTTGTTATTGTTCTTCTTTGGGTATTTGTTAGCAATCGCGCAAGTGTACGAAATCACAGTAGTAATAATCGGTAAGACCGGGTATCGTCCTCAGGGAAAAAAGGTTGGTTTGTGATTTAAAATACTAGATTTACTATTGATCACGATTTTATCAAGACTAGATTGGATGTAATTGAATTAAGTTTAAAACTAGAAACTACTCTAAACAAAGATAATAGTTAATGTTAAGAATTCAATATATAGACATGTCTAGGATAGTGAATGCCGCTGCGTAGTTTGTAAATCTTCGTTGTAGTTATGAATTACTTAATCCATGAGCTGTAGCATCAATGGTTGAAATCCTTTCCCAAGGTATTTCAACACTCACTAGATTTGTTTTGTCAAACCCTCTTCTGAGGTGTTCACTTAACAATCTATGTGTTATATCCAACAATCCCTGTGCAACTCCCTAGATTGGTCAATAATCTCCCGATAAATCAACCGGTCTAAGTCTAAATTGTGATATCCACCCTTTAGGCTTCTCTCCCGAGATAGACCAAAGTATTAAGTTCAGTACATCTATGGCCAGTAAACATTAGGCTTTAAGTCTATACAATAAGGAATAAAATCTATAACTCAGTAACAACAATTAGATATTACAAACTATGCATTGAACATCACATCCTAGACAATAAAACTAATTAGCTAGACATGAATTCAAAGGAAATCATAAAATTAAATTCAAAGAAGTAATACATACTCTAATCTCTTAAACAATCTTCAATTCTCAATAAAAATCTAGTTTTTCATGTCCTAACAGCCATCACAGTGATTTTTCTTCGATCCTCCGTCGTTTCGACTCTAATTACCCTTATCTATTTATAGTCCTACACTAAAAAACCTAAAAAATACAAAAATCTCGCTAGACAATAGAGGACTACGGTCAGTGACTGCGGTCCATGACTTCTATGTCAAAACCCAGGAATTCTCCATGTTCTGTCCACCGTGGTCTGTGTTGTTTCTGTGCAAATCATGTTCTGGTAACCGCAGTCACCAGTTTATGGACCGCGGTCACCAGTGCATTGTATGCTGGTTTTATTCTTCTGTTGTCACTGTGGTCTTCAGGTCTTGGACCGCGGTCTATTGGTATTTTCTCATGATTCCATCTCTTATTTGCTTTCTTCTTATCCATTCTTCCTGTGTGCTTCAACATGTATCCTGCAATACACTCAATTCCTTTCGCAAACATCATTTTCTCATAAAAGAATATCAAAACTATAGAAAACAAGGCTTAAAAGTTATTAAACAATGTAAATCCCTAACTACATGTAACTATTGCTAATTATGCAATTCTTTACTTCTATTTTCCCTTATTTCTTATAAAATGCAACATTTTGCCTATTCTAATGTTAGTTTACTATGCGATTAACAGTATTTGGGAACGAAATATCTACTTCTAAATTTGGGAACGAAATCTCTGCTTGTAACGGCTGGTCTTCTGTGGGTTTGGTAACTGTTTTTGTTCTTCTGTTATTATTATTTTTTTTTTGTTATTCTTGTTGTTATTATGGAATTTTTATATGAGTTTATATGTTTGGATTGTGTATTAAATCTTACTTTTTAATTATGTAATAGTTATTTATTTCATCTAAAGTAATTAGTTAATTCGTTTTCATTTTGCATTAACAGACATTATATCTTCTATAGCCACTATGACAAAAAAGAAGACTTTAGAAGCTGGTGAAATAAGTATTTTATTTTCAGTGATATTCATAATAATGCATTTTTGGTCAAGTTTATGTAAATATTATAAGACAAATAATTCTATATATATGAATGCAATTTTTTTTCAAGTCCTTTAAATAAGCTGAGAAGAGAGCTAAGAAGCAATGGACAGCCATGTTAGCTGCAATGAATCATTCTGAGAATGAAGGTGTGAGAGTGTCTAATAAGGACTCCAACTCACCAAGATCATCACCTAAAACAAAAAGTAGTACAAAAATAACAGAGAATGATAGCACAACAACAAAGAAGCGTGGACCCACTAGGATGGGTTTGGTTTTGGGACATGCTCATAGAATGAAAGTTGAGTTTAATAAAAGAAGGCAGTCAGTGTCAACTAATTCTTAGAAGCTATCATCTTACATCGATGTAATTGTGCGAGAGCACGTGCCTGTAGTAATTAAAGATTCGCATCATGTGGTTCCAGAAATGAAAGAACAACTTTGGAGGTTAATTGAGGTATGTGTATAATTGAATTATTTATTTATAAGAGTTTCTAATAATTTATTTGTATAAATTCTTTAATTTATCCTTTTTTTTCATGCATATCAGACAAGATTTGTAGTTGACAAGTCTAATAAAGCTTTGATATTGCAAAAGATGGGACACAACTAGAGCCTATACAAGTCCAAAGTTTTTACAGCAATTAGAGAAACAATAAAAAAAAGATAAAAACTTTGTAGACAAATATCTTAAGTCTAGCAATGTGATGTCTCCTACAAAGTGGAATACTTTTGTTGAAGAAAGATTATCCGAAGAGTTTCAGGTTTGTTGTGTGTTTCTTATATACTTTAAATTTGAATCATCACTTCTTTCTTATTATTATTAATATATTCATTTTATTAGGCAACAAGCAAAAAGTTTAGTGAAATGAGGACTAGTCAAAAGCTATTGCACATAATGAGTAGGAAGGGTTATGCTCGTTTGGAGCATGAATTGGTAATGATATTAGCACGTATTTCATTTTATTTTTCTTCTTTGTATTTTTACATAAGCATATATGTTGTAAATATTATTATCTTTCGTATTTTAGAAGGAGGCCAATGAAAATTCAGATTTAGTTGCAAGAGTAGATGTATGGACAAATGGTCATTTAAGAAAGAATGGTGAGCCTTTAAATGAAACAATTCAAGAAGCAATTGTATATAAGTCATTAAAACAAATGATATGTAGTTATATATATTGAAATTATATAACAATAGAAAGTTATCAAGTTAATTTACTTATTTTTATGTGAATGTAGGAAAAGATTAATGACATTAGTCAATCTACCACCGATTCAGTCGAGAGAGATAACTTAAAAGAGGATGTCATTATTAAAGTATTGGGACCTAAGCGTCATGGGCGAGTTTGAGGTCTTGGATTTGGGGCAACACCTTCAAAGGTTGATCCTCAAATTCAAAGTAATGGAAAAGTAAAAGTCTTAGATAATATAATTCAAGATCAAGTAGAAAGGATAAATAATCTTGAAGAAACTTGTTGCTAAGCCTACAAGTGTACAGGTTCTCTTGAGTATAAACTGGTGAGACCAGATATCGTCCTCAGGGAAAAAGGGTTTGATTAGTGATCTCAAATCCCAATTTACTACTGATTTGCGTTTTATCAATACTCTAACTAATGTAGTTGGATTAAACTTTGAACTAAAAGCTTTTCTAAACAGAAGCAATAATTCTATATTTAGAAATCTATTCGAAATGGTGTCTAGGATAGTGAATGCTGCTGCAAAATCTGTGATTCTTAGTTTTGATCATGCATTATCTACACTTTGGGTTTTTGCATCTGTAATTGAACCCATCTCCCGAAGTGCTTCAATCTTAACTAGATTTGTTTCATAAAGCCCTCTCCCGAGGTGCTTACTTAACAACCTAAGTTGTGTATCCAAGAGTCCCTATGCAACCCCCTAGATCAGTCAATAACCTCCTAATTCATCAACTATTCTAAGTCCAAACTGTAATAACCACCCTTTAGACCTCTCTCCCGAGTTAAACTAAAGTGTTGAATTCATCATGTTTATGGCCAGTAAATATAAAACATTAAGTCTACACAATATAGAATAGAGTCTCTAATTCAACAACCACAGCTAGATATCACAAATCATGCATTGAACATCACATCCCAGACAAGAAAAACTAATTAGCTTGACATGAATTTAATAGAAAATATGAAACTATATGCAAAGAAGTCAATCATACTCAAGTCTTAAGAATAATCTTCAATTCCCAATTGGAATACAAGTTTTTGCTCTGCACAACCATCACAAGTGGTTTCTTTCCGAATTAGGTTATATTGGCTCTCATAACCTCTCCCTATACATAGCCCCGCACTAAAAAAAACCCTAAAAAAATATAAAAATCCCGATAATCACTCGAGTGACCGCAGTCACCGACCGCGGTCAATGATGCCCTTCGATAAAAACCAAAATCCTCCCGTTTTGTCCACTGCGGTCCGTGATTTTCACACACACATCACACTCTGGTTACCGCAGCCACTGGATTACTGACCGCGGTAACCAGTGGGCTTTCTCCTCGTACAGTTCTTTTTCGGCTACTACGATCTTCAGTTGTTTGACCGTGATCTTTTGGTGCTTCTTCATGATTTCTTTTCCTTTTTCCCTTCATATGATGTATTCTTCCTTTGTGCTTCAACATGTACCCTACAATACACTCAATTTCCTTTTCCAAACATCATTTCCTCATAAAAGAGCTTTAAAACTTTAAAAACAAAGCTTATACAGACCTTAAACAATGCAAATCCCTAAACTATATGTTAATGCTACTAATTATGCAATTCTTCCACTAATTCTCCCTTTATTTCTTATAAAGTGCAATAATTCACCTAGACTAATGTTAGTTTGTTATGCAACTAGCAGTGATCATAATGACCTATGTCCACAAGACACAATTTAGAATCATGGCTTTAGGTATAGAAGATAACAAGGATGTAGATTCTTCCTAAAGATCAATTGTGAACATGATACTCCTTCATGTGTAAACATAGCAAGCCAATTATAAGATTTTTCATCATCTAAAGGCAACACCAATGTGAAAACACATAATACTATGGCCTCTGACAAACATGTTGAAGAATTAGATACTCGATAATAAATGATTAGACTTGGCATTGAGAATGTTTTAGATAATAGTGTACAACATGTAAACAATCTTAACAATAACGATGGTGAAAATAACATAATTAATGTTCGTGTTGATAATGAAGACATTGAAAATGATAATAACATCTTTGCCATAGGTGTAGACAATATATCCTCTAAAAATAATCCAGGGTTATTTAAAGATAATGATAACATTTTCACTCTTAGTGCAAATAATGGATCACTTGAAGTTGGTCGACCCGTGTCACTAAGTGGCCAAGTAGATGTCAACAACTCTATTCCTACTGTCACACGTAGTATGAGTGTAACAACCAAAAAAAGAGGAAAAAAAATAAAAGATTGGTGGGATTAACACTAAAATAAATAAATAAATAATAAAATGTTATGTATTCTAATACAACTAGAAAGCTATATTGAGGTTCTTTATATAAACTTTATTTTCTATTATTTTAAAACTAGTTGATCTTTCTCATGACCATAGAGCAATCAAAGAAAAACGATGGATCATCTAGAAGTAATGTGGGTTGGAAAAAAAATGCCTCATTTGAATTTATAATTATGAATTGAAATTGTAGATCAAGAAATAAGTATATAATTCAGTTGTAATATATATATATATATATATATATATTAAATATAAATCATTAGCTATATAATTGTATAATAATTAATTACTTAATATATTATTTAAATTGATTGCAATATATACATGTAAATACTCCTAAACACATAATATATATATATATATATGTATATAGCAACCAACCCTCGCTTGACAAGATATAATATATAAACTGATTTATATAACCTAATTATATATTTAATAGCCACGTGTCATGTGCACATGCATGGGTGATGCTTGCATCACCCATTAAGCTTCTTTGACTATGAATATAACCTAAGAATTCAAGACTTTAGTTCTTCACTGTAACACCCCGGCTCCCGAAACATACACAATTTCTATATTGATCTCATGCTTAGAGATACATTCATATATATGTTCATTTTTGTTACATGACATCGTTGAGAATCGAGATATTACTTGTTTCACACATCAATAATAAATCTTCTGGTCCCACTAGGTCACATCCCACAAAATCATACAAGTAAATAAATGAATAACAAATAGGTTTATAACTAAAAGCATGAGATGTCATATTTGTTCAATTTAACCCAATAATAATCAAACTAGCATCTGGCTTCAGACCTTGTTTTAAATAACAACTCAATAAATGAAATAAAGGGAGATTCTTTGACTACTTGCCTAACTAAAGACAATAATAAATTTATGACTAAGACAACTTCATCAAGGAGGTCCACCACTAACTACACTTTACTTCGTCTCATCAACTGCAATGCTCAACTACTGGGTACCTGAAAAATAAGAAATGGGATGAGCTCAAAGAGCCCAGTGGATCATACACAATACATCTCAAACATTATTAAAGTCAAAACACAGAATATGCAAACACTTATCAAAGCAATTCAATTGTTTTCAGTTGACATTCAGACCGAAAGGACCATCCTTGGTGTTCTCATCAATACAACGAGCGCCCAGCGCTAATGACAAGGAGGGGTCATGCCCATCATCCAATGTCCGGGAACTAGAGTCTAACCCAATGTTCCATTTCAAATATAATATCAATTTCATAATTTGAGAACATCCACAGTGATCAATTGTGACTCACTGAGCCGGTACGTGGTCTAATTCTTGATTACAATGATCTTAATTGTTTAACAAAGTCAAGTTCTAGCATACTCAATGTCTTCTACTTTCCACACATAACCAAAAATATTGTGAAGACATAAATTCAATATGCACACAATTATAACACATGTTATTCAACACTTAAGGCATATCACTCAACATATCATATATGCATGAAATCAATCAATCATAATAATAACATAATCACACCCTAACATGCTCCTAGGTATTCAATCAAATAAGCATACAATCAATCATATTCCATATTTAAAACTAAAATAATACAAAAGAGCACGGTAATCATTTCCACCTGTCAGTGCACTTCCTTAGCTCCTGTTCTTGTACACTGTCAACTCGAATGTCATGGCTTTTTAATCTAGAATAGTTAAGGTAATTATTTTTAGTAATTGAACAACATATAATATTTTTAAACCATAAATTTACTAATTTCTTAACAAACATGACCAACATGCATCATGAAATCATAGTCATTCTAATGACTTATACGCATATTCTCAAGATTTGATGTATGTTAAAATCTTACATCCCTTTCTAGCCTCTTAAGCATGTTTAGCCATAATTTTCCAGCAAGCTACCTTGCTGGTTTTTTATTCATATATGCATCTAACAACACCCTATTAGTGATCATGCTTAACCATCTCTTAAACATGCATGTATCCTAATTATTTCATGCATACGATTCTCATGGGTGTGTCATTTTATAACACTCAAATACTAACATTACATGTAACTTAGATCTCTATTTTTCAGCAACCTATTTACTAGTTTTTGACATCTAAATATATGGAGTTCACACCAAATTTGCAATTACACTCAATTGTCACATAAACATGCCAATACCTTAATTATATCATGCATACATGCCTTGTTTGTATGTTTTATCATCATTCCCTGAAAATCAGAATTTTGTGCATCTATATTCATGATTTTTTAGCAACCCTACTTGCTGGTTTTTCATCAAATAACACCTTATTAACATCACTTTACCATATATATCGTTAATCTCTATATGCATCATGCATAGTTACTAGTTTCATGAACATACATGCATATTTGATCCCTTTCCCCATGTAGATGTTATTTCCTTCCACCTTTCATGTTTCCATAAACCTATAACCCTTCTAAATCATTAGATTATTGCTAGAAATCAAAAAGTGACCATAAGAAAGGAATAAGATCATTATACCTTATTACCGTTGCCCAGAACGTCTCGTTAATGATGTATGCTTCAAAAGAGAGTTCTTGGCTCTATGCTTCAAAAGAGAGTTCTGTTTTGATGATGGGGTTAGGGAAATATTTCAGAAATTTCAGATGGAAATAATGATCCAATTAAGAGGATGAAAAGAAAGAGAAAACAAAAGAGAAGAAGGTGTAGTGATCATGGTGTAAATTAATACCTTATAGCATGGATTGTTGGTGATTCGATGCGTGTAATCTCCACTTTTTTTATAACCTTTCTTTATGGCTGAAGTTAGAGGACGACTAGAACAAAAGATGGAGAAAGAAATCAACATCTAAGGAGTGGAAAAGAATAGAAAAAGAAAGAAGAGAAGAGATAGTGTGTCATATTACCTTGTAGAATCGATTTGAGGTAGTTATTGGCCCAAAATCTCAAGTTTTTGTGATGTTCTTCTTGTGTTAACTAGCGAGGTCGACTAGGGTCAATAGAATAGAGAAGAATGACGACTTTTGGGATGAAAAAGGATGGGAGGCGCCACTTTTAGTGTTGGATAAGAGTTTGGATTGGTTTGAAAAGGATAAGAGGGAATTTGAGTGTATTTAGGACTCTTTTTATTGTAATCTCTACTAGAGCTTGATTTCTATCCAATTTCTCCTCTTTTAACTCATATGGGACGTCCAAGGGTTTCATTCCCATGTTCCAAGCTTGCTTTCTTATTCAACCTTTGGCCCACATACTTGCCCCATGCCAGTTTTCAGCGATATACTGTTTTAGGTCTACTAATTATATCTTTGTTTCTCATTTTATCTATTAATTCTTTTTAAGTACTTATTTAATTTTTTACCACTATATTTTTACTTGTTTAAATCACATCTTATTTGTGATTGTTGGATTTACTTTATGTGCCAAATTTTATATATTTTATTAATAAAATTTTATTTTATGTATAATACACTCTATGTATACATATACTTGATTTTATTAAATTTTACTAAATAAATTCTAATATTTTTTTTAAAATAAAAGTTTTAGGTCTTCAAGTAATGTTCTATTTTATATGAATTATTCACAAGACGCTTTTATTTATGTATATGTGTCAGTATTTAGGTGAAATGATCATTTACCCCAATGTGATAAAATTACCATTTTACCCCTAAAGGGCAAATTTTACCTCTTGGGCCTTAAGAACTTGCCTTTGGTTTTTCTTAGCCCTGAGAATTAAAATTTATACTTTTCAAGTATTTTATTTTACGTTTATTTACTTTAACTATTATTCAAAAAGTTTTGTAAATTTTTGGGATGTTCATTCACGTTCACTTGTACATTACATTTGAAATTCTTTAGATTTTCATATAAGACCAACAAATTTTTAAATAAAAGATATAATTTTATGTTACTTAAGTATGCATCTTTACGTTTAATTTTCATTCATATACTTATTATTTTAACTAAATTATTTTGTCCAGTTAAGTATGACCAAAGAATATCTTTAAAAATTCATTTTAAAAATTATTTTTTCCAACATTATCCTGAAAAACCCTTTTATTTCGTTGAGAATTGAACGAATAAGGAATAACCACAAGGGTGTTTTTCCCTCTTTTTATGTTGGTAGTCATTTTTACAGTCTTGTCTTCCATAGTTCTTTAATGTTCAATTCCTCAACAACAATTGCCACGACACTTATGAGAATTTGGGTTTTTTTTTTAAAATTTTTATGAATCATTTGTATATATTTTTTAAGTCCACTTTAGATGTCTGTGCGTTTAAAACCTAAAACTTTTAGAGAAATTTTGACATTGATAAGGCAGTGGATGCCATAAGCTTCCATGATAACCATGGAACTAAATTAGGTATACTGGTGCGCATGACATACAATAGTATTAGTGTACGACGTGTTCCACCATTAGGATATATCGCTTTCGTGCTTGCCATCAGTAGGCTTGAACTACCACCAGAGGGTTTTTTTTTTTTTTTCTCTCTCTCTCTCTTAATTTTCAGGAATTTTAAATATGTATTGCTATGTACAGTTATGGTGATTAATTAGTTAATGTTTTTTTAAAATTAAAATAAATAAAATATTTTATACATTCAAATTAACAAAATGCTCTCTTATTAGAAAAATAAAATTAAATTCTTCAAAACTTATATATTTTTTTTTTATAATATATTCTACGCAAGTAAGTACTTATAAGCCCAGTAACTCAAGTTAAAATTAGTTAAATGATCATCTAATCAGCCAGTAAATTTATTTAGCTTATCTACATTGCTCCAACCAAAGATCAAAAATAAATTAATACGTAAAAGTATGCAAATGGCTGAACAAATAAATTAACTCTACAGTTTATATATTTTAAGATATATAATATATGATTATTTGATAACTATAAATATAATAATTGTATTAGTTATATTACTATTTTTTTTCTTCCAAGCGCAGCATGAAGAGGGTCCTCGTTCCCCAAGATTCCATATGGACTATTCAAATGATATTATTGACATCCTAGGTGGACCATTTTCTTAGATCATTATAAAAATATAACTTACTTTATTTATAAGCTTTATTATATACATACTACACGCAACGAAAAAGTTGGTGCTGCATGCCAAACTATCCCAACAACTTCAGACGTAGAACTCAGTTGCCCGCACGCTCATCTTTGTATTTCTAAATATCATTTGTATCAAGTAGTTGTACCTAGCTGTTGAGCATCTTTTATCATTGCTTTTTCATTATTGTTAGGGCAACCCCAACGGATGCTCAATGAGCGCCGAGCTGGGGCCCATTGAGTGGGGCTCATTGAGTGCCCTAAGGTGCCATATGATCATTAAAAAAAAAAAACTCTGGAGGTGTTGAGCGTTTGGTGCAGACCGAGAGCTCAACACCCCCTTTATATGTTTGCAGCGCATTATTTTTTTTATTTTTTTTTATAAAAAGATGACTCAACGCCTGAGCGGGCATTTATTATACTCAACGCCCGCTCAGGCGTTGAAGTTACCCTTAATAATCTATCGATTCATTTTGAATATAGGTCATTTGACTCTTATATAATAGTTATAACTTTTAAGTTAAATAATTTTTAATATGCTATTAAAACAATATTTATCTATAAGGTCTTGTGTTTTAACCTATCACCAACATATTTAATTGTTTATATTATTTTTTAGTCATCTTTTTTTTCTATTATGAGTGAAGTCCATG
>JAJIYU010014640.1:0-13153 GCA_030144865.1 Tinospora cordifolia
AGACCCAAGAAGAATCCCTAAACCAAGAACTTCTCACACTCAAGAGAGAAAAGAAAAGTGAGAAGGAGAGCCAAGAAGAGGGCTTGAAGCACAAGATGACAACTCAACTCTCGTTGCTTGGGATGGTTTGAGTTGTGAGCATTGGGGGGTTTATATAGGCTTCAAAAGTGTGTAGAATGACAAGTTATGGTGCTCTCATTGCAAGAAACTTGCCAATAATTCAAATTTTCGTGCCCCCCAAGCATAGGAGAATAGTAGGTATTTTTTTTTGGAATTTTTTGGAGTTTAGAAACATTTTTTTCAGATTTTTGATGTATTTTTATTAATTTAATTCGGATTTTCAGTTATTTAAATCGAAGCTTTTAATTGGGACCGTAGGATTGTCCTCGAGATGTGTTTGCAATCAAGCTCGGACGGGTGGAACGTCAGTCGTTGGATTAACCTCGATCGCATCACTTGATTCAAGATGAGATCAGGCGGATGAAATCGGGTACGTCCGATAAACCTCGATTGCGGTACTCGGTTCGCGATTGATGGAACGCGCTTTTCTGGACCGTCGGATGATCATCGGTGCCGTGTTCGGATCGTGATCACGATTAACGAATCTTGTCCGAGCTGTCAGATTTTCCTCGAGACACGCACGTCGCGATCAGAGAAAATGAATTTGTTGTAGACCGTCAGATCTACCTCGACAATCGTGTGCGGTCCAATTTCGCGATTTCGATCTACGCCTTAAATCCCGATCGTCTGATTATCTTCGAGTTCTATGTGCGGTGATCATCAAGATGAGATTACAGATCCTGGTCGTTGGATTTTCATCAATTTCTATACTTTCACGATCAACGAAACACCATCGGACTGTTATATCAAGCCGATCGTTTCTGGGCCGTTGGATTTGCGTGATTCGGTGCACCTGGGTGCCGTTTTAGACTTTGATCGTGACCGTGAGATCTCATATCTTACGGATGATAGATTTCTGGCCGTTGGATCGTGTTTCTAATTACAAATTCATTTTCTAAAGCTTCTATAATCCAAATTTTAGCAATTACCCACTTTCTATTTGATAAAAATTTGATTGTTTTGCATAAATTATTCTATTTTATGTCCTTACTAATATTTTCCCATTTCTAATTGTATTTATTTGATATTTTTCTATTTCCTTAATATTTTTAAATGCCAAAAATTAAATAATCTATATTTTTCATTTCTATGTATTTTTATTTATTTCATATTCCATTTTCAGATAATAATTTATGAAATTATACACTAATGCTTTATTTATTATTAATAAATATATTTTATTTAATTATATAAATTTTTTTCTATGTACATATTCTCACAATATGTAGTATTAACATTTATTATGCTAATACATAGCTTATTCACATATTAGCCAATATGTGTATTTATACTTTATTTTTATTTATTTCTTAAGCAATTCCTTAAATTTCATAATTAATTCTACTAAACCTTAATTTTTATTTAATTTTCAAATTAAAGTTTTATTTGCTTAATTTTTTTCTATATTTTATTTTTCATGTGTCAATCCATCATTTGCACCCAAAATTTTTTAAAATCTTTGAAATTAATTTATTCAATTTTTTGACAGAATTCTAGGGTATTACATTAGGAAGCCTTAGTTGTCAACACATTTGTGAAATTGTATGCATGCAGTGAGATTTTTGGGTTGAAGTCTATGTCACTAGGAAAAGATGGTATGGACGTTTGGACATGAGGGCATGGATGAAAGCTTAGGAATTTTCCAATGCTAGCGTGAAATTTTATGATTATATGCTTGATTGTTTCTGACATGCTTGCTTATAAAAAGATTTTCAAATATACATGTCATGATTTTTAAATTACTAAACCCAAATTCATACACCCAGAAACATCAGAGGACTTAGAAGCGTAAACCAATAGGCCATTGAACGAATGAGAGCTTAGAGACATAAATCTAGAGTCATGATATCAAGGATAAATGTCATAATAATTGTTTCGATTAGTTTGTGATAATGTAATGGATATTTGGTTGTAGATAATGGCTGGATGTAACACCCCAATCCTTGAGACTTTCAACTTGGACTTTAGCACAAGGCAGGCCAGTCTGGTGTTACTTTACAAGTACATAACTTGACTTTCTATTTTCATTATTTCATGCAGTGGTCCCTATTGGTGTGGACACATTCAAAGTCATGGGTAGTGTTTTAGTCACAAGTTGTAACCTATCAGCTAATTTCTCAAAAATAAATGATTTTGAGGTACTCGAGTCAAACATTAGTTTCACGGCAACATTGAATAATAAGAACATACCTTCCACTGCAGGGACTAGGTCTTCATGAGTCTCAACAGCAAATATTCTGGCCTTGTTCTGACCACAACCCTATTTTTTTCCATGATTGGCATTCAGTTGTTGTTGCTTGACTTGAGGACGATCATTCTGACCTCCTCCATGAGTATTCTAATGTTGTTGGGGAGCCTGAGCTAGTGCAATCGGGCAGTTTCTTGCTATATGGCTTCTCTGCCCACACACATAGCACAACCCTTGTCTCTTTGCTTGCTGCCTTGACTCGTCTTTATTCTGCCCCTGTCTCTGTGGTGCGTTTCCACCATTCTTACTTTTCTTTTGAACCCCTTGATCATTTTCATTCCCAAGGCTCTTATTCTTCCCCCTCAACCTTTTTTCCAAGTTGAGTTCCTGTTCCAGAGTTAGGATTTTTCCACAACATCTTTGTAAGTTTTCAGGCCCAACGTTTTCACTATCTTTCAAATCTCCATCTTGAGACCATGTGTAAATTGATTGGCCTTCCTTTTCTCCTCCTTGATCAAATCTGGTGAGAATTTGGCCAGTTCAATGAACTTCCTCTCATACTCAACTATAGTCATGTCCTCTAATTCAATCAAATAAAGTCCTCCCATAGCTTGCTCAGGGTTGCTTTTAGACAAAAAAAACTTTTCATAGAAGATCTCTGTGAAGTTCTCCCAGCTCATGGCATTAATATTCGTATTAGGGTCCATCCTCATCATTCGCCACCAACTCTTGGTTGGTCATTTGAAGTGTGCATGGCTAGTGCCACCCGTCTTGACCCAGTTACCTTCAGTACATTGAGAATATCCTCCATCTCTTTGTAGCGGTGGTCTATCGAGATGCAATCTGTAGTACCATCAAATGAAGGAGGATGGAGCTTCTGTAGCTCTATCAACATCTTCATCTATTTCCTCTATTTCTCATCCTCCAATCCCTCTTGAGCCTTCTAATGTTCCAGATCTTCAGCTACAAGTGCTGGCTGTTGAACCTGGATTGGTTCAGGTACTTGAGGCTATGGTGCCACCTAAGGGATTATTTGTGGAAGTGTCGTCAGTAGTTGATCCAACACCCTCTACAACATCTCATTCATCATAGCCTCCATCCGTGCCTCCATTCCAGCAGGCAGTTCCTGTTCCTGTGGCTTGGTCTAATCAAAGGTGGTGGATTGAGTAGCATACCTTCTTGTTCTAGTCGTTGTCTATAGATTTAACACCTTGTTAGTATTTGCCTTGTCAAATGTTCGTACTATCATGACTTTAGATTCATGTCTCTATGTTTTCAATTTGTTTAGTGGCCTAAAAGTTTTTATTCTAGGTTCTTTTCATGCATGGGTACTAGATTTGGTCTCAAAGCAAATAAGTAGTAAAACATGCATATCACACAATCATACAATCAAGCTAGCACAACAAGGTTCCAAGCTTCCAACTAAGCTTTCAGGTTCAAGTGTCCGATAGCACTTTACCGAATCCACTTAGTCTTTCACCCAGAATAGAGTTGCACCCAAATAATTTCACAAATTGCTCAATAACTAATGTTTTTGAGCCCACTATACTCCACTGTCCCATACCAATAAGCATAGAGAAACCCGTTTTGCTAGACTTATCGATCATTCACCACACATGGTCCATCATTCTCCGAGTCTAAGCTTCCTCCATACCCCTGAATTCCTATGCATCCCATACTAAATAGAAACCAAAAGTTACAGAAGCTTCCCAGTCTCATGTCCTAATCAAACAATTTTCAGTTTTCATGCAACTTTTAGTCTTTAGCCTATGCCTTAGAGATTTATGCCTCTAATCCACTGTGCCACCCATGCCTACACCATGTTTCTACCTAGGGTCTTTCCTCTGGACCTAGGGTTCAATCTGGTTGAATCACAACCTCTGTCTAGTCAAAATACCACATTTTGCATCTTTTTTTACTTCTATTCACTTTCATGCCCTAATTTTTCACCTTTCAATTTTCTTTTATAGAAAGTAAGGGCGTTCTTCAACTCCAACTACTCATATAAGCTGGTGGGACAACTTCTAGATTGGGCGGCGAAATCGAAGCCTACTTACAACCGTGTTTTCTAAGGCAGGATAACCCACCTCCTTTTCAATGTTTAGCTTTACTCAGGACAAAGCTTACCCACTATTAGCTCAACTTGTAGTCTCTATATCCAAACAAAACATTTCAAAATATATCTTACCTTTTTGAAAACACTTTCTAAAATAATTTTTAATTTTAAAAAATAGAAGGTAGAGCACTAAAATTTTAATTCAATTTAATGTGAAGCCCTAATTTGGGTTTCTAATTCTTGTCAAGCAACTAATGTTTGACTTTCTATTTCTAGCCTAATCAAGACATGTTTAGGCTTAAATTTCTATTTTTAGCACAAGGCACTTAAAGCCTAGGCTTTGATACCACGCTTGTAACACCCCAAACCCCGATACTTTCAATTTGGACTTTACCACAAAATGGGTCGGGCCATTGTTACTTTACAAGTACATAACTTAACTTTTATTTCAATTATTTCATGCCTTAATTATACTTAAGTGTGAAAATTTTGAGATCTTGTCCTATTTCCATCATCAAAAATAGAAACTTAAATTAGTCAGCAGAGGAGCCTAGAATTCTCTTTTGAGGTATACATTGTCAACTTGGTGATTCGGGTAACAATTGTCAGGTATAATAGTTCTATTTCTTTCTATTAGCTACTTTTCAATTTCCAACAATTAAATTAATGTATTAGGAGGTTAAAAAGTCTATGAACACGTGAAAGGTTGAAGAAATCATGTATACATTGGGAAAGGGATCAAATATGCATGGGTGATCATGAAAACAAGGACTATGCATGTCATATGATGGGTGTAATGATCAATACGGTAAAATAGGGTACATAGTGCATTGTTTGATGAGAAATCACTAAGTTAGGTTGCTAGAAAAATAAGGTTCTAAGTCACATAGGGTGTTAATGCTAGGGTATGATGAAGGAACACAGAAAGAAAGCATGTATACATGAATTAACTAGTGTATACATGATTTATGGATGGTTGAGTGCAATTGCATGGGTGATGATGTTTCCATACATTTAGAAGTCAAAAACCAACAAGTTAGGTTGCCGAAAAATGGGGATTCAAGTTGTATATAATGTTAATATTGGACTACTATGAAGTAACACACTTAGAAGACATGTATACATGAAATAATTAGGATATATGCATGTTTAAGGAATAGTTAAGCATGGTCACAAGTGGTGTGATGTTTGATGCATGTATGAGTCAAGAACCAGCAAGGTAGTTTGCAGGAAATTAATGATTAAACTTGATTAATCATTCACAATTGGGTATAAGACCTTACTATGCATCAAATAAGAGAAATATGCATGTAAGTTATGAAAATAACTATGATTTCACGCAGTTGATGCATGCTGGTCAAGGCTGAATATTTAATGGAATTAAAAAGGTTTACAAAGGTCTAGAAAGTAATTAGATATTAACTGTTCATATTTTAAAAAAGGGTAATTCAAGTCCAACTACCAAGTGAGGGCAACAGTGTGCACCAAATGCATTGAAAGAGCGAATGGTGCACTGTTCGCAATGTTTAGTGGGAAATCATTCAGAATTATGACTTAAAGATATTTGATAATGTTCAAACACTAAAAAGAATTATTTCAAATATTTTAGGTTGAGAATCCAAGACAATTGGAGCAATAATATCGAGATTGAAGGAAATCAAAGACTCAACCAACAAGGTGAAGATGATTACCTTGCTTCTTAATCTTATTTGAGTTTTAAATATTAAACATGATGTTTGTTTACTTTATTTTTAATGCCTAGAAGCATGATAGGAAATGTTTGACATTAGTTGGATAGTATGAGTTCTTTTTGTTGGCATGAATGATTTATAACATGACGTATGTATACTTACTTTCATGCCATGCGATTATATGCATGCTTGAAAGTACATGTTCATTCATTACATTATATTTTGAGAATATAAGCATGATGACTATGAATTATTAGTGTGGAACTAAAGTAAGTTCACTTAAGATTCAAACCATGTGCCAATGTAGTGATCCACGGGGAATCATTGTGGGTGTTCTTGCGTTTAGAACAATGGTTAGTTCATAGTTCCCAATGATAGAACAATGGGTGAGTCCCTAGTTCTTGGTGATGGAGTGTGGGTAAGTCCCTCATTCACGAGGTGGGTGATGGGTATGTCCCTATATCCCATTGGAATCTGGAATTTTGTGCATTTTTCTACTATTCTTTGATCTGATAATGATAAGAGAACACTGGGAGTTAATCTTTCGGTCTAATTAACAGCTGTTGAACAATTAAATGTTTGAAACGCCTAATGTATGTTAAGTGTTTGCACGTTTGATATTTTGACTTGAATAATACTATGGATGTATTGTGTATGATCCATTGGGCTCTCGAGCTCACCCCACTTTTCCATTTTATGTGACATTTGACGCACTGCTTATTGATCGACATCTTCATGACATTTTTATTTGATGTTCCACTAGACTGATTTATTAAGTTATTAATTTCCTTTATGATTTATATTTCAGCCATTTAGGTCATGTTTAGGGATTTCAGTTGGAAACTTTGTTTTACATTTTATTAAACTTTTAATGTTGAAGTTAATGATTTAATTAACTATTTCTATATCTTTCCATGTGTTACCCCTTGATGTGTTCAAAGGGTTGATTAATCATTTATGCGAGTTCTGGTGTGTCTGAGATGTGTTTCACATAATTTGAAATGTGAGAAAAGTAAGATCCTAGTTCTCGGCGGATGACACATGTATACATATTTAACGTAAGAAGGGTGCACTTCTCCAAGTGTGACCCTGATGTGATAGAAATGAAGAACTGAGAACTAAGGTGTTACATTACCTTTCCAAGGATATGATGTGGTATTGGGCATGGGCTAATTAATGAACACCAGGCTCAGATTGATTGCCAAAGATAGAGGGTCACATTAACTTTACCATCTAGTGAATTGGTGAAGATCAATGGGGATATGCAGTGGTTACCATGAAGTTCTATGATAGTTGTGGTGCACTATTGAAAACAAAATAAGAACTTCAAGCAACTGCTGGAAGAGGATACTAGAGAATTGAAAAAGATTCATGAGATACCAGTTGTACAAGAATACACAAATGTGTTTCCATATGATCTACTTGGACTACCACAACATAGACAGGTAGAGTTCAAGATTGAATTGCATCCAATAATGGATCCTATAGCCATTCCTCCCTATAGAATGGCGATAGTGGAATTAATTGAACTCAAGACACAGTTCGATGAACTCCATGAAAAGGGATTCGTTAGACCTAGTGAATCACCATGGGGAGCACCAGTGTTATTTGTGAAGAAGAAGGACTAATCCATGAGATTGTGTATTGACTATGGGAAGCTTAATCAAATAATGATAAAGAACAAGTATCATTTTGCCAATGATAGATGACTTGTTTGATCAGTTGAGGGGAGCCACTCACTTCTCCATAATTGATTTAAGAATGGGATACCATCAACTAAAAATTTGAGAGTCAGATATACATAAGACAAACTTTAAGACTCGATATATGCACTTCGAGTTCACAATGATGTCATTTGGCTTAACCAATGTACCAATTGCATTTGTGGACTTGATAAACAGAGTCTTCAGACAGTATCTAGATCAGTTTGTAGTGGTATTCATGGACGATATTCTAATCTAATCTTAATTAGAAGTCAAACATCTAGAGTAGTTGAAAACTGTGTTGGAAACATTAAGAAATAATAAACTATATGTTAAGTTCAGCAAGTATGAGTTTTGGATGACGAAGGAAAAGTTCTTAGGCCTCAATTTTTTAGCTGAAGGAATAACAATAGACCTTGATAAAGTAGAGGTAATATCATACTAGAAATAACCCAAGACCATCACAAAAATCAGGAGTTTCTTAGATTTGATAGGATATTACCGCAGGTATATCCAAGACTTCTCAAAGCTAGTTGGACCCGTGACTAAGTTAACCAAGAAAGGAGAAAAGTTCATTTGAGATGAAAAGTGTGATGTAATGCCCTGAAAAATCTTGTACTTAATGAAATGAGAAATTTAATATCAATTTGATGAAATTTGGGTAAGAAATGAAATTTGGTCCATTTCAGGGGTAGATTTAGCATGTCTAAAATCCTCATTTAGTGACCCTTAGGACTTTAGAATGACTTGAAATATCATCAGATGACATGAATTAATCAACTTGTAACACCTCGACCCCCTAGAGATAGGCTTAAGCTCAACCACAAGGCAGGTTGGGTCCTATGTTACATTTACAAGTACACAACTTGCATCACTTTCTATTATCTCAAATCTTATTATTTCTCAATGAGCACACAACCCAAATAATTTAATCCTAATCTAATAAGATGATTACAAAGAGAAATAAAAGAAAAACTTCAAACTCTTTGTTTATTCAAAATAAAATAAAGAAATACATTATTAAATTCATATAATAAAAAAAGAGTACATAACTCTAAAATTTAAAATAAAAATTCAACGGAATTCTTTATTTAAAATTTGGGCAATATGCCTTTACATAGAAACTTTCTAAAAATATAGATATTCTAATTCCTTAGCAAGCTTGATCATGCATTTCAATTTTCTGAAAAAATAAAAGGAAGGGGTGAGCACATAGCTTAGTGGATCATTCATTAAACAACTAAATTACAATTTCAAATCAATAGCACATCCAAATTCAAACATTTTCATGCATTTAGTGATTCAAGCAACTTTTTAGTTGTATTTGACGTTAAGACTAAAAAGAGTTCTACTACCTTGACGTTTTAATTTAGATACCCCTCTTTAGGGTGGAAAAACATTTCTTTATCACTTTCCATGGGATGTTACATACCGAGTATCCCTTAGTTACGCCCCGCAATGACATACTTCAAGCATGTGTTAAGAACACCCGTAGCACCCATACGAGTCACTATGAGAATACATGGTTCTTATCTTCAATTTCTTATATTCCCATTCTCTTATTTCTTGGACATCAAGAATGGGTGAACAATATCAAATTTGAGAGGACACTATATAATAGTCAAAGATGTTCATCTTGGTTCCAAGAAACTATCTAAATAGGGTTGCTCACATGTGTGCACACACAAGTCGCGCCAATTTTGGCTTAAGTGGGTGTGGGTGTACACAATCAAGTGGGGGTGGCCATGACTTCATGGGTTCACAACAAGCAAATAAAAATTAATATCTCCTTATTTACATGGAATTATGATTTATATCCTATAGTTTTGGAATCAATGAACCTAATGCATAATTTAAGGTATGGTTTGGCCTTAGGCGATTTTCTTTTAAAAACTTTCCTTATTTAAGACCCACTGAGGTCATTAGGCAAATGAAAATTCAAATCTTGGCTAATTGTTCCATTTTTTGGGTACTTCATTCATTTTGTTAGTCCATGTCAATCTGTTTCATTTCAGGTCATTTGGATCCCTCGAAGTACCCTAAATGACAATTTTTTCTAATTTGAACCCACTGAAGGGCGTTTGACAAATGAAAACCTTAACCTTGACCAATTGTTCTAAGTTTTGGATATCTTGTCCCATTAGTTAGTTCATGTCACCATACTTCATTTCAAGTTGTTTTGGGTCCCTAAAGGTCACCAAATGAGACTTTCGAAAACCTACCAAATTTATCCCTAAAATGGGCCTAGTTTTATTTTGCACCCAATTTCACTAAATTGATCTTTAATTTCATTTAATTAAATACAACGTTTTCAAGGTATTACAACCTACCGCCCTTAGAAAAATTTCGTCCTCGAAATTTGTACATAACTAAGGATTTCTAGTGAATAGGTGTGGATACATTTCACTTTCAAGTTCCCAGGTAGCTTCTTCCATCCTTGATGTTTCCACAGTACCTTCACTAACCGGATATCCTTTGTTCATAAACTCTGTACTTTGTGATCAAGGATTTTGGTGGTGTTTTCTCCTAAGTAGCATCACTTTGAAAATTCACTTCTTCCTAGTGGATGATGTGAGGGAGGTCAGGTTCATATTTTCTCCCATTTCCTTTAATGTCTGTGACACAAGAGCTCAACATAGACTCTGGTATCTGGGTAACTCTCTCAAACTTATTGACTAGATTTGTGGATTTGGTTGGCAAAAATTAGCCACTTTATTGAGATGATCTGCAATTTCCCATACAATGTTTTCTCCCTAAGTCTTAGGGTATCCTCAGCATCTAACCTAAGGTTAGCCTGCTTATTTTATTCAATTTCTTCTATTAGGCTTGTGAGCCATTCGTCTTTCCTTTGTTCACCCTCGATTTGATTACAAAAGATTTTGTGGGCAAGACATCTTATAGAGATAGGCTCATTTTTCATTTAGGGTCATACCCAGCCTAAGTTTTCAATCTATTTAAAGGTCAAACTTTATTTCCTCTTCCATCTAAGTGGACTCGACCACATGGTAGGCCTCGGGTTATTGCTAACACTTTCTATTTTGAACCTTCAAAATGTAACAACAAAGATTCTTAAGGGAATAAATTTCGTTTATTGAAAAAAAAAATAGGTAAAGGACCTTATCAAAGCTTAAAGCTCATAAATGCTAACATATAAAAATTTTAAATAAAGGGGTAATCAAGTTTCTCCTAATATTCTTTTTATACTAGGGTCTCTAGGGTAGGTCTTGATCTTCTTGAGCCTCAACAACAAACACTCTAGCCTAGTTTTGCCCATGACCCTGATTTTTCCCTTGGTTGGCATTTTGTTGTTGCTTTCTACCCCTAAAACGATTAATCTGACCTCTTCCTTGAGATTTCTGTGGCTGAGGAGCCTAGGCGGGTGTAGTCGGGCAGTTTCTCGCTATATGACCCGTCTACCTACACACATAGCACAATCCCTGCTTCTTCACTTATTCCTTTAGTTCATCTTTATTTTGCCCCTATTTCTATAGTTGTGGTGCCTTCCCACCAACCTTATTCCTTTTCTAGGCCTCTGGGTTCTCTATTTCATGACTAGGCCTTTTGTTCTTTACTATCGACCTCTATTCTAAGTTGAGTTCATGCTCTAGGATCCCTATATGTCTTTTAAGCTTAGAGTCATAATCACTTTTTGAATCTCAATCTTGAGACCCTGAGCAAACATATTAGCTTTCAGTTTTTCTTCTCAGATCAACTCTCGAAAGAACTTATCCAATTTAGTAAAACTTTCTCTCGTACTAAGCTATAGGCAAATCCTTCTGATTCAACTTGACGAAGTCCTCTTGTAGCTTCCACAGTGTCGTCTCCAGAAAGAACTTTTCGTGGAAGACCTACTTGAACTCTTCCCGGCTCATCTTCCCAACGACAATGTTTGTTTCATCAAACATTCGTACTACCACAACTCTAGATTCGGTTTCTAGGTTCTCGATTTGTTCAGTGGCCTAATAGTTTTTCTTCTAGGTTTTTTTCATGCATGGGTACAGGATTTGGTCTCATAGCAAATAAACAGTAAAACATGCATATCACACAATCATACAATCAAGCTAGCACAACGAGGTTCCGAGCTTTCACCTAAGCTTTCAAGTTCAAGTGTCTCATACCACTCTACCCCTTCCACTTAGGTTTTCACCCAGAACAGAGTTACACCCAAACAATTTCGCAAATTGGTTGATAATTCAGGTTCCCCAGCCCACTATACTCCACCGTCCCATACCAATGAGCATAGAGAAACTTGTTTTGCTAGAGTTATCAATCATTCACCACATATGGTCCATCATTCTCCAAGTCCAAGCTTCCTCCATAACCCCAAATTCCTATCCATCTTATACAACATAGAATTCGAAAGATATAGAAGCTTCCCAATCTTGTGTCCTGATCAAAAAAATTTCTGTTTTCACACAAGTTTCAGTCTCTAGCCTATGTCCTACAGATTTATGTTTTTGATCCACTGTACCACCCATGGCTACACCACTTTTCTTTCTAAGGTCTTTTCACTGGACCTAAGGTTTCGCCTAGTTGACTCACAACCATTGGCCAACTAAGATAGCACCTTTGGCATTTTTTTTGACTTCTATTCAATTCCTTGCCTTAATTTTCCACCTTCTAATTTTCTTTTGTAAAAAGTAAAGTTGTTTTTCAACTCAAACTACTCGTACAAGCAGGTGGGACAACCCCCACATTGGGCGGCGAGACCGAAGTCTGCTTAACAATCACACTTTCTAGGGCAGGATAAGCCACCTCCCTTTTATTGTTTAGCTTTACTCAGGACAAGTCTTACCCACTATCAGCTCAACTTGCAGTCTTTGTATCCAAACCAAACGTTTTAAAAACAAATATTTCATTTTTGAAACACTTTTTAAAACATTTTTCAATTTCAAAAATAGAAAGTAGGGCATTCAAGATTCAATTCAATTCAAAGTGAAACCCTAATTTGAGTTTCTAATTCTAGTCAAACAGCCATTGATTCACTTTTTCATTCTAGCCCAAGGCACCTAAAGCCTAGGCTTTAATACCACCCTTGGTATCAGAGGAAACTTTCTAATCTTTGGCCCAACAATTGATGCCTAGGCTTTGTATAACACCCCAACCCCTGTATCTTTAAGCATTGGACATGACCACCATTCTCTTGATAGTGGACTAAACCAAACGGCTGGCAGGGCCAATGTTATATTTACAAGTACACAACTTGCATTACTTTCTATTTCAATTATTGTAATACCCCAAAATTTTGTCAAATAATTAAATAAATTAATTTCAAAATTCTTTTGGTGCAAATTGTGGGATAACACGTGAAAAATAAAGTAAATTAGAGTTATTGTGAAAATTAAACAAATAAAACCTTAATTTGATAATTAAATGAAAAATTAAGGTTTAGAAA
>JAJIYU010014641.1:0-13119 GCA_030144865.1 Tinospora cordifolia
TAATGTAGCCTTGTTTAGTGTTTACATTTAAGGCATGGGATATTGGGAATAGAAAGTGTGTGTCACTTATAACGTAACATAGGACCCGACCCATGGTTAAGTCCACTGTTGCGATGGCTGTTATAACAGTGGATGCAACAGTGGTTATGTCCACAAATGGTTAAGTCCAAGTAAACATGCAGGGGTCGGGGTGTTACAGGTTGAACAGTGGTTGTTGTAGTGTGCAATGGTTTGCACAACAGTTGCCTACAAGGAGTGGTCGCCAAAGCTAATTGAACACCCAAAAAAAAAGAACTAAACCCGTTTTGACACTATGCGGAATATTGAATTACTTGAATTCTGAATTTTCATATACAAAGAGGATATTTATAGTTGTACAAAGACATAAAAAGGAAAAAAATAAAGATATAGTATAATATCTCTAAGATTATACAGTTTAATATAATATCTATAAGATTATATATGTGTGTGTGTGTGTGTATAATGTCTTATAAATACAGTATAATATTTATAAGATATGTATATATATATATATAGAAACAGCGGTGATGAAACGGCTGACTATAAAAAAGACAATATTAAATATGAATTCAAATGTGCAAATATAGTCATAGGAATCACAATAAAATATATTTATAGGAATTAAAAAAAAAGAACTGATTTAATTGAGTTGAATATAAACGTTTAAGTCAAAACTATTTTGTAATGTACGATGGATATGATTTAGAATAACACGTCCAATGCCTAGATTAATTTTACTGTAATACTCTTCATTTATTTATTTTTTAATTCTTTCCATTAATTTGTTAAGTTCATTTTGTATTTTTTTTTATTAGAAAAAACGTTTTACTTATGCTCAAAAGCGTATTATAATCTAAAACTTTAAAGTGCAATAACAATGACAATTTCAAATAAAAAAATTTGGAACGATAGTTTCAGATTGGATAAAAATGTTTTAGCAAAGCTTATCAAGGCCTTTAAGTATCAAGATACCAACAATTTTAAATTAAAAATTTGGCGATAATGATCTTCCTCTCCTCCTCCTTACTTTTATTTATTTATTTGTCATGTGCAACCTACAACTTTTTGCTTTGGTACTCCGCCTTTTTTCTGCCATATCTGCCAGCCATTTATTTTTTATTCTATTTATGTTATGAATATAATTAAATAATGTGAATATCTATTTTATAAACTTAATGATGCAATGCTGATGTATCTTGATAATGCAATAATGATGCCATGTTGTAGTCAATTACTTAATGAATAAGAAATCTATTAGAGTTGTTGATCTTTGTTACTAATAAAGAAATCTACCAGAGCCATTAATCTTTCTTAGTAATGAGTAAATCAATTAGATCTTTTAATTTTTTTTAATAACAACGTAATTAATCTTGGGGCTTGAAGTTTACTTGGTGACTAAGAAAAAACTTTTATAGATCCCTCATTATTCATTTCTATCCGATGGATTTTTTTTGGAAGTTTTATAAATTAATAAAGGCCTTCTCTTCCTCTCATATATTTTTATCTCTTCTCATTATATTTCAATTTTTTTATTTATATTTCTATAGCGAAGTTATTTTATTTTCATAACATGTTATCATCATAAGTCTTTGCCGCTTCTTCCTTGCTACAAATACAAGTTTCTACTCTTTTGTTATTACAACAAACTCTCCCAAGACAAGTTTCAGCCAATTTTTCTTACTACCTAATCTTTTAAAGCAAGTAATAATTTCTTATTTTTATGTCTAATTTAGCTAAAATTGAAGTTGTTGTCTTAATATTATAGGCAATATCTATTTATTATGAATTTTGAATGTTAAGAAGCATATTGATACTAATGGTCTTGACGAAACCATTAAAGATAAAACTAGTGCATCACTTCAAGACCCCTAGCCTCGGGATCTAGTCACATTTGCCACAATTGGTGCACTTGTCATTCAACTTGAGACATATGCATATCACAATAAACAATCACTCTTACTTTATATGCGGTTGCTCCCGCTTTCACTGTCCGGGCACCAGGATATTATTATTTCCAATATCATCTACTAGTTTATTTATACCAGGTCACATCCCATCATATATTAGAGTAAACATTAACAAACATGATAATCTAGAACATGGTTACACAACATTGGGATGATATAGTAAATTAAAGAATCATACGTAACCTCAAAAAACTGACATTGACCCCATGGTTGAGGTTCACATGAAATGATCAAAACTGGCCCCAATGGCCGACTACAATGAATGAATAAACACAGTAAATGTAAAGTGGGTCCCATTGCCCTACAACCAACAAATAGAAATTAGAGTTCCAGTCCTATATAACCTCATCAGTGAGGTATACCATTACTACCCAAATCTATGTCTCCTTCACTTGTCAGTACAAGTGTCTTCAATGATTACCTAAAAAGAATTAGTGGGGTAAGCTCAAGAACCTACTGAATCATACACAAAACATCTCGAGCATTATAATAGTGAAAATATAAAATATATGAGCACTTATTAGGCATTAGGCATTTTATACAATTCAATTGTTTAGGTTGACATTAAGACCAAAAGGACTTTTCTCGATATTCCCCATTAGGTTCGAAATATCGAAAGTAACACTTGAAGGCCCATTATGTAACACTTCAAAAAATACATATGAAATTTAAATTTTTGTTTAGAAAATTATACGAAATTGACGGATGAAAAATTTGGTAAGTCTTAGTTTATCCAAATGAAGAATAAAAATTAATTTAACCAATTTTTGGGAGAAAATATATGAATATAATGTATAACATGGGATATCATAGCCAAAAATACAAGGATACGTGTAATTTTTTATGAAAATAGGATTAGAAAGTCAATTGAGATCAAGATTTGGCAAACATCCGAAAATAAAACAAGAAATTTAGCTGAAAAATAAAAAAAATAAACTTAAAACACATCCAATGGCTGCAAACCGTAGATCTAAATCTGATCTCACGATTCGATGGTCGTAAGATGATCCGCACCAATACACGAGCGCACCAAATAACGAGGATCTAATGAATAAAAACGATTGAGGAAGATCGAACGACCACGATCAAAGTCGCACAACGAACATATCGAAGACGCACAATACACTGCAGAGCGCGTCGATCTCAGCCCTCCAATCAAATCTGTATCCGTGTTTTGAGGAAGATCCAAGGAACCGATAAAAGCTAAATTTTAAAATACAAAAAAATGCAAAAATTACCGAAAAATTAGCCGAAAATCCAAGATAAATACAAAAAATTAATTTTTGAATTCGAAAAAAATTCCAAAAATACTCATTTTCCCCTTAAAATTAGAAAGTACGAAATTGAAGAGAATTTAGGTATTTTACTCCAAGAAAAACTCAAAAGTTTCTATTTTTCTCCCTTTAAAAAAATATATAAACCCCTCTATGCTCTCAATCCCCTCATTCCAAAAAATAAGAGTTGAAATTTCTTTTTATTTTCTCTAAGCATTCTTCTTGACACCTCTTCCCATCTTTCTTTCCTCTTACTTGTGTGTGAGAAGTTCTTCTCTCAAATTGGAAAATTAAGTTGGGTGATCTTCATTGGCACTAGTACTAGGGGAATTGCTATCAAAATTTTTAAAGAAAGCGTCACAAGGTGGAAGTGATTTCTAGAACACCCTTTTGTTCTTATTTAAATTTGTGGCATACTTATTGTTTGTGTGTTTTTCACTAAAATCAAAGATTTTCAATTTCAGTTTCAGAATTTTAAAAGTTTATTTCAATTTTTCAGTTGTGATTCATGTTTAAGCAATTATATCATCCATGTCATATTAGTATCATGCTTAGGCTTTTAAATTAAAGTATGATGCGTATCTTATGAGTGTTTCATGAATTGATTGTGTATATTTTGAATTTTAGTTTGATTTTATATTCTGAAATTTATTTTATGAGATCATGTTATGAGAGTTAAGCGGAGACAATGGTGATAATAACCACGTACCATCATAGTGGTCAAGGCGATGCTATGGATGTTCTTTTCATATGAGTTAGGTCATATGATTTTCAGACCTAAGCACTTGAGGGTCGCGTACTACAGTACCTTGTGAGTCACCATGTGTAACGGGTTGATGCTAACACATGCCACTAACAAGTTGATGCCGAGTGGGCCCTGTTTACTTAGTTAAGAGCATTAAGGGATTAAAGGCCCTTTTGGTCTGAGACTCGACTTGAACAAATTGTTGTTTGAAATGCCTAATAATTGCAAGTGCTTGAATTATGATTGTATTATGAGTTTGAATATGAAAGATAGTTGTTTCAAAAGGATCCACTGGGCTATGTGCTCACTCCTTCTTTTCTTATTTTTCAAGAACGTGAAACCTATGAAGCAGTTGATCATGGATAGTCCTTAGAAAGTTTCTACATTATATTGGTTTTTTTTTAATTTTAAAGGGCATGTTACCCAAAGTTTTATGTTTTTCTACTGAAAAGTATTTTTGAAGTTTTTCACTGTAATAATTAGTTTTCCTTTGAGAAGTTTAGTACTTTCAATTATTCTTTCTATTATGAATAAAATAGTTTGAATTTCTTTATCTCTTTTAATTTGCCTTGATTTTATTAAAGTGAAAATTTTGTATACTTGAATTTTTATACAAAAGCACGAGATATTGAAAAGAAAAGAACAAGTGAGTGTCACTCGTAAAGTAACACTGGCTCGACCCACCAATTGGTTAAAGTTCACTGTCAAGAGAATGGTGGTCATGTATAATGCTTAAAGATATGGGGATTGGGGTGTTACACATTACTTATTCAAAACCTTATCTTAGGAGTAATGTCTTACTTGACCATCAATCTAGGGACTAAAGTGTCATTCGATTATTAGTCCCATCTTACTACTACCATAATGGCATCAAGACTCGCCTTGGGTTGGGAACACCCACGATGATGCTAGACCACTACCATAGTATCTGCATCAACATGCTAGTATGTGATTAACTCTCTAATCGTCTTTATTTAGTGGCTACAAGAATGTTTACAATATTATCATCCAAAAGAAAATAAACAATATATTTTAATCAACATCACATTCATGTTTAAGGTCACACAAGTCATGCTATTATTCACACGATATACATGGCATATGATTCAAACAATGTTAATACTCACGGATGGCACAACTTGCTATGAATATCAAAAGGACAATCAATCATTCATATGTGTCACACACATCGTTAACATGCTTCTAAACAATCAATAGAAGTAAATGTTTAATCATGTTTCATATTCAAACTGAAATACTAATAAAAAGTTTAGGGTAGTCATTTCCACCTGTTTCTCACTTAATTCCTTCTAAAGCTTGTTATCCTAATCTTCGCGCATCTTCAACCTTTAAGGATTTAATATCATGATTCTTAGAAGTTGAAGCATTTATAGTGTTGTTAAACCATAATACAATGATTCTCAATTCTATATGGTGTATGGTGTGTAAGAAGGTCATAATAGACATAGATTGGTTTATTTTTCTCCTATGTACAGCAATATAGAAGGAAAGTACCGTAGCGATCAAGGTCTGTGCATGAAAACACAAAAATGCAATCACACTCGTGTTATAGTAGTACGCACTGCGATAACTAGTGAGGGTTAATTGCACTATTGCAATAAGCTAGGCTTTGGGCAATTTTTCCATGTCATTACCGTAGTAGGCCTGAGCATTAGAGGGGTAATGCGTGAGAAATTTCACGTGAATAGTGCACTATCGCGATCATTATCGCGCTAGTCATGTGATTTCTAGTAAACTACACTCTATTCGTGCATTTCTCGTTTTCTCTCATGCATGGATCTTCAACACACTGACTTTGGACTAAAAATATGAACCATACAAGGTAGGAAGACATTATGCCTTGTAGTTATACCTTCCCTCCTTCGTTTGCTTCGCTATTCGCCCCAAAAGAATGCTTTCAAGGTGTTTAATGCTCCGTTTAGAAGAAAAGAATGTTTTTTAAACTCAGATAACGTTGAAGCAACGATAGGAAAATGTGTATTCAATAAGAAACGAACCCTTACCTTTGTGTCTTCCATTCGAAAATGCATCATAGTCCAAACTACCTATGGATTGTGCAACTTTTCTTCCAATAATGCTTATGAAACTGTTGTCAAAGGTTGGAATGGAGTGGAACTAACTTAGAATGTGTGGGAAAACAGGTTAGGGTTAATAATAAGCGACTAGCAAAGGTTTTGAGGAGAAGAAGTGCAACTACAATGTAGTAACGACAAAATTAGGGTTTTTTGAGTAGGGTTTTAACATATTGTAACACCCTGGCCCCCGAATCCTGTCGCCAACGTCGCTGACTGGGTGTCTTCCTCTCTCACCTCGAGACAGAATCAAGTCAAGCGTGCGGTTGCTCCCACTTTCAATATTCGGGAATCGGGAGATTACTTATATTTTTTCTTTCTCAAATTGTCCCAATAAAAAATCAGAGTGCAAAACCATAGACAATAATGTCATGCATGATTTGACATAAGGATGGCATGTCAACTAGAAGTAATATAAATAAACTCATAAAGGATAAATACTCTGACCCCATGGCTTGAGTTCAAATGAATTAATAAACTAATACCTGGCCCCATGGCCAAAGTCAATAAACAAAACAACCGAACATAATTTAAATGTGGGTCTTGTGCCCTACAAATCAAAATGGTAAATGGACTTCTACTCATATATCTCAACTACTAAAAGGTATATTTGAACTATAAAATTGGCTCCTTCACTTGTCAGCACAAGTGTCTTCAGTGATTTCCCGTAACATAGATTAGTGGGGTGAGCTCAAGAGCTTACATAAAACATGCAAGCACTTATAAATCATTAGACATTTTTAAACACTTCAGTTGTTTATGTTGACAATAAAACCTAAAGGAATTGTTTCTGTGAACTCTTGGATGTAACACCTTTATGGCAAGTTTCTCATCATGACACAACTTTAGAAGTGAGGTCTCACTCAATCCTTAGTCTCATCTCAACTACTGCCATAGTAGCATAGACACTCGCCTAGGATCGGGAAGTACCCACGATGATACTAGACTACTACCACGGTGTGACCACTAGCATGCATGATTAATTTCAATATCATGGTATACATAAGTATAAGAACATGCTAATAAATCATTAATCATGCTACTGTCACTTAGGTCATATTTGTAATACCCTGAAGATTTATACGAAATTCGATGAACGAAATTAAATAAAGTAATTTGGCTTTGAGAAATTTATAACATTTTTAGAGATAAATTGTATATACTCTAAAGTATGAAATTAATTAGAAAACCTTGCTATTCGAGAATTAATAATAATCACGGATATATGTGAATATGAAAGGCAAATATTAGATTAAGACAAGTATTTAAAAATATTTGTTATGGTGGTAAAAATAATAATATTATTATTATTATTAATATGTGGGTGCTAAAATAATATCATAGAAATAAATAAATAATTGAATGTATAAAGATTAATATGTGTAAATTTATAACGTTTATATAACATTTTTATTTATAAAGATTAATAAAAATGTTGTATATTTATCTAAAATAAGTATAATACTATATAATTATCAATTTATAATTATATAAATAATAAAAAGAATATAAAATGTATGTGAAAATAATGAAATGAAAAATATAGAGAAATAGGGATTATTAATTGGAAATATTAAAGAAATAAAAAAATTTATATCTAATAAATACAAAATTAAAGAATTAAAAAGGAAAAAATATTAGTAAGTCCATGAAATAGAATGATTTGTGCAATAAAACCAAGTTTTCATCAATTAGAAAGTGTGAAATTGGCAATTTTCGGATAATAGCAACCTTAAAAATCAAATTTGGTAATTAGAAACTGCATCTAACGGTCCAAAACCAATCTGCATAATCCAACGAATGAAATCGAAGCCCAAAACAGCGCTCAAGAGCACCGGATCAGCGTAATCCAACGGCCCAGAAACGATCCACCTAATCTATCGGTTCAGATTCGCTTCGTTGATCGCAATTAGATATCCGAACACTGCAATCAATGACAATCCAACGGCGAGGATTCGTGGTTGCGATCTAATGATCATCTGATTCTGCACTCAAGGTCCATCCAATGGTAAAGATCAAAGTCGTTTTGTTAATCGTGAACAATGTTGCGCTCGAGGACGATCGAATGGCTCGAATTTGATTCATTTTCGGTCAATCACGAATGGTGTTGCGCTCGAGGCTATTCGACGGTGAAGATCTTAGTCGCTTTGATGATCGTGCTACGTTTGAGGAAATCCAGCGGCCCAGATCAGATCAGATGCATTGATGCGTTCGAAGACGATCCGACGACCAATGGAGAGTTCGTTAATCTGGATCGTGATCTAAGTGACGCGATCGAGGATCATCAACAACCCACAATTAAGCTCTGTTTAACCTGAGATTTAATAATAAAAAATAACAAAAAAAATCTAAAAAAATTCAAAAAAAATCTGAAAAAATTCTAAAAAAATTTGAAAATTGTATTTCTAAATTTCCCAAACACACTTGCTATTTTCCTATACTTGGGGGGCATGAAGATTTGAATAATTAGCAAGTTTCCTACAAGGAGAACACCAAAAACTTACCATTCTACACTATTTTGAACTCTATATAAAGGACCCCTAATGCTCTCATTGTGTTCATCCCAAATCAAGAGCATACTAGTCCCTCTTGACTCTCTCTAGCCTTCTCCTTGGCAATCCCCTCAGTTTTTGAGTAATCTTGAACTGTTCTTGAGTGTTCCTAAGAGTTCTTGAGTGTTTGGCAGTTTTGAAGTAACGAAACTCTACCGGGTTTCAGAGGTGTGCAAAAGAGATGTATTTAAGTTGGAAGTGACTTCTAACTTCTACTTCTTTATTTTAATTTGAATAAGTCTTGCATGTGTGATAATGTTTTGAAGATGATTGATTGAATATATGTTTTAATGTGCATTCTTTATTTATTTGATGTGCCATGAATATACATGTTATGCATGTTTAGAAATTAAGAATATTGATGCATGTTATACATGAATTGTGCCATAAATAAATATTTAGTGATTCATGTTTTGTATGTATTGCATTAATGGTTTAATCCGATATTGTGTGTTTTATCACTAAGAAAAGATTAAATAATGATTCAATCCACGTACCGGCGCGATGATGGACTGCATAGTGTCATCGTGTGTGTTCCACCCCCTCGACTCGGCTTGCCAGTTTACCATTAACGATTTTGAACTGGGTTTCCAAGAGTAATCCCACTTCATAGATATTGGGGTTTGAGTTTCCGTTTTTCATTCTCTCTCCCTACGATGTGGAACACGGAGATTAAACTCTTTTGGTCCGAATGTCGACCAAATAAACAAGAAATTTGTTTGAATCGCCTAATGTACAAAAGTGTTTGATATGCTTGTTTTGTTTGAATTGAAATAATGATTAGATGTTTAGAAAGATCCACTAGGTTATGTGTTTACTCCTTCCTTCTATTTTTCAGGTAATTGATTTACATGAAGACCGTGAAAATTAGTTAGGTTCTTTTATTTAAAAGGTTTTTAATTTCTATGTAAGGGCATGTTGCCCAGGTTTTGAATCTTCCACTGCAATAGTTTTTCTTCAAAATCAAATTATGTACTCAATTTTATTTAATTAATTGAGTTTATGAATTTCAGTTATTTCCTATACCGTTGCCTTATTAAATTCTTAAATTTAAGTTACGTTCTGTTAAATACAATCAAGGCATTAAATAATTGAAATAAAAAGAAAGTCAAGTGTGTGTCACTTGTAAAGTAACACTAGCCCGGCCCGCCGTTTGGTTTAGTCCACCGTCAAGAGAATGGTGGTCGTGTCCAATGCTTAAAGATACGGGGGTTGGGGTGTTACAATATCATGCAATTAAATTCACACATGGCATCACTAATGTAGTATCAAACAACATAATTCATATAACATGTTGTCTAACTAGGAAAACAATCATGAAATCAAGTACCATAACATTTCTAGCATGCTTATAAGATCGTAAAATAGTAATTGCATGATCATGCTTCACATCTTAGACTAAAATAATATTAAGAGAGTGTATAATCGTTTCTACCTGTTATTTCGCTCCTCACGTTCTTTTTCTCGCCACGATGGCTGAGAATCTTTAACCGTTAAGAATTATAAGCCATTTCTCAGCATTTATTATATTTCTACCTTTCAAACTCCTAATATGATGATTTTCAAGTCAAATAGGTGTGTTGTGTCGAGAAGAGTGTAAAATAATAATTCTATGATGTCTAGTAACCTCTTAGTACCGTGGTATAGGGATGGTATTGTGGTGGTCAAGATTTCATGTGCGAAAGGTCCAAAATAAAATAAAATAGTCATGGTGTTATTGTGATACTCCCAATGTTATTGTTGTAACGCGAGGTAGTTTTTGCTAATCTAAAAATCACAATTTGTTTGTGCGTCCCTTGTTTCTCCCATGCGTGGCACTTTGTGTATCATGCTATAGATCTAAAACATGCAGTATTCAAACTAGAACACTTTTACACCTCTCTGTTAATTGTCCCTCCTCTATTAGTTTCCCCGAGATGCCTTACGCAATTTCTGTGCATTGTTATGCCAGGAGAAACAATTATAATTTGACAAAGATAAAACAGTGATAGATAATATGGGGTTTTGCATGAACAAGTGCCTTACCTTTGTACTTTCGTGATGCTATCAAGAAAGGTTTAAATGGGTGAAAATTGATCTCAGATGCGTATGGGAGGAAGAAGAGTTTACTTGTGACAACTACTTTTGGTCTTGGTGAGGGTTGCGCGACTATAAGATTTAAAAACAATGATTAGGGTTATATATATATCATTGAAGACCTCAAGATTTAGGGTTTTCTATGCAATATATAAGTATAACGCTCATCTGGACCCCTTCCCTAGGGAGAAGGATGAACGGACCGACACAATGTTTTGATAAACTCATTCCAAACTGAGCTTGCCCAAACATTGTTAAGCCTCTTCACAACACTATACGTAGCACTATCAGAGTAATCATAAGAAATGCAAAACTACTAAAATATATAATTACAATAAATTTTTTCTTTTACAAAAGTCAACTATGTATACAGTCTTCTAAATGTAGCAGTAGCGGAATGTCTAAGTCAAAATATCAACAATATTTTTTTCACTTCCTATATATTATACTAAATCTCAAAACAATAAACCGCATGAGAAAACCTACCAAAATAAATGTGGTGAGTTGTATGCGATGCCCATCTTCTTTCTTTTATCCGCAGAAGAAGAACCTAAAATGTTAGAGTAGTGAGCCAATTTTGTCCACAACAACTCAGTAAGTAATGTAACTTAATCTATAACTGTAATACCCCAAATTATTTTGTATGCGATTTAATTGATTTAGACACATGTATATATTAGCCTGTGCCATCTTATTAATTGATGCTTGTATATATATGGTGTTGAAGTAAATATGTGGGCATTATATAACCACATGCATATATATATTTATTTACACTAAGTATATAGTAGGATTAATTAAGTTATAGTAATTATGCAGGATTAATCTAATTAGTATATTCATTTTTATTGATTGATATATGTTAATAGTAAGCATTTAATATAGATTGATATATAGTTATAGATATATATAAATTGATAGATGATAGGTAATTAACCAGTTATTGATTATTTATATGCAATTAAATGATAAAATGGTTATAGTTATATGATTATAGTTTTCTTTATTAAATTATATTAATATATGGTTTGATATATATATATAATTTTCATGCGCGTGGGCCTTAGGCCCATGCGCACGAATTTGCGCACAACGAATTCACTGTGCGCGAATTCGGCCGCCCCCTTTCTTATATATAAAAAAAAATTGTTTTTTTCTTTTCTTTTCTTAATCGTTGATCTGATTTGAAAAAGGCCTTGTAGCCATTAAATGGAAAAAAATGTCAAAAAACCCTAACATCTAGCCACCAAAGCAAGCTAAAAATGGAAATTCTCCTGATTTGGAAGGCAAAAAATAACGAAACTAACCCTATAAGACTCTATATAAACTCCCCTACTCTAACCATTTTACTCATCCCAAAGTAAGAGTCGAAATTTTCCTTGCTCTCTCATTGCCTCCTTCTTGGCAACCTCAGTCTTTTTCTTTTTTTCTTAAGTTATTCTAAATAGCTTGTGAAGTAGTAGCAACAAGGTGCTCTACAAGGTGATTTAGGAAGCGATCTCGAGGTGATTTTCTTTCCCTTTCTTTTAATTTATTATTTTGATTTAAATAATGCTTGTTTGTTTTATTTATTTAAGTTGAATTCTTTTTTATTTATGCATTATTTTTATGACCTAGAGAGTATGCTCTGTAGTTGCGTCTTGTACGATCTTCTATATCAGAAATCGAAAGTCAATATGAATGTTATATTGTTAGAGCTACCATTTATTAATATACTGTTTATGATCAAGAGAGTATGCTCTGTAGTTGCGTCATGTATGATATTCTACATCAGAAATCGAAAGTCAATGATCATGTTATACTGTTTGAGTGTTTAAACACTGTTGAAATGTTTATTTACTACACTATTGCACACATAACTAAGATTAAACAAAGATCTCAACCACTTACCGGCATAGGGACAGATATTCTCCGTGTGTGTTACCAACCTTTTTGACTTGCTGTCAGGTTTGGCACCAGAGTAGACTGGGGTTCATGCATGATCCCACTCCACAGAGAAGGGTTTGAATTTCAGAAATGATCTCTCTCCCTAGATTTGGAATACAGAGGTTAATTCCTTCCGGTCTAATTTACAACAGAAATAATATATTGTTTGAATCGAATTAATCCCTGAAAATGTTTGATGTACTTGTATTATTTGGTTGAAATAATGAATTAAATAGATAGAATGATTCACTAGGCTTTTTAGCTCACCCGCTATTTTTCACATTTTTAGGGAATTAATCAGCTCACGGGGAAGTTAATTTATTGAAAATTTTTATTTATTTCAATGTAGGGCATATAGGCCCAAATCAAATTGTTTATTCATTTCTGAATTTATTTTCTCATTGTAAAAGTTCAATTAGTATAAATAAATGAAGGATTTTAATTATGATGCCTTGAATTATTTTG
>JAJIYU010014642.1:0-13129 GCA_030144865.1 Tinospora cordifolia
CAAGAAGAGGGCTTAGAGAACAAGATGACAATTCAACTCTTGTTTCTTGGGATGAGTTGAAGTGTGAGCATGGAGGGTTTATATAGGTTTCAAAAGTGTATAGAATGGCAAGTTTGTGGTGCTCTCATTGTAAGAAACTTGCCAATCCTTCAAAATTTCATGCCCCCCAAGCACAAGAGATTAGCAAGTGATTTTTTTGGAAATTTTTGGGATTTTAGAAACCAATTTTCGAATTTTTGAAGTATTTTTATTGATTTAATTAGGATTTTCGGTTATTTAATTCGGAGCAAACGATCCTGACCGTCGGATCGTTGTCGATCGACGTATCAGATCTTCGATCTGGCGAGCTGCATCGAAGCCGTTAGATCTTTTCTCGAGCGCGTCACTCAGTTCGCGATTGATGAGACTCAATTTTCTGGGTCGTCGGATGATCATCGGATGTTGCGTGCGGATCTTGATCATGATCAACGAATCTTGTCTGGGTCATCAGATGATCCTCAAGACACGCACGTCGCGATTAGAGAAAACGTCTTTGATACGGACCATCAGATCGACCTCGACCAACGTGTGCGGTCCGATTTCACAATTACGTTTTGCGCCTTCAATCCCGATCGTCTAATGATCCTCGAGTTTTGTGTGCGATGATCATCAGAACGAGATTATGGATCTTGGCCGTTGGATTTTTCTTGATTGTTGTACTTTCGCGATCAACGAAACACAATCGGACCGTAGATCAGATGGATTGATTCTGGACCATTGGATTTCAGTGATTCGGTGCTTCTGGTTGTCGTTTTGGACTTCAATCTCATTCGTTGGATTTTAGTGATTCGTTTTGGACCGTTAGATGCAGTTTCTAATTACCAAATTGCTTTCTAATAATGTTATTGTCCAAATTTTGCCAATGAGACACTTCCTAATTGATAAAAAACTTGATTTTCATGTATATTCCCTTCTATTTTGATAATTTGCTAATATTTTCTCCTTTCTAATTTATTTAATATTGTATTTATTAGATATTTTCCTATTTCTTTAATATCTTTAATTAAATAATCTATAATTACCATTTCCATGTATTTTTATTTATTTCATATTTCATTTTCTGATAATACCTTATGTAATTATAAATTAATATTTATATAATGCTCTATTTATTTTTAATAAATACATGTACACTACATTTTCATTTAATTATCAAATTAAGGTCTTATTTGCCTAATTTTTTATTATATCTCCAATATATTTTATTTTTCATGTGTCAACACACAATTTCCATCCAAAATCTTTGAAATTAATTTATTTAACCTAATTTATTTATTTTAAATTATTTGACAAAATTTTGGGATATTACAATTTGCTTTAAAACCAAATCCTATACCCAATACACATGAAAAGAACCTAAAAGAAAGACTTTAGGCCACTGAACAAATCAAGAACCTAGAAACATGAATCTAGAGCCATGATAGTATGAATATTTGACACATACTGACACTCTGCTCAATTTACAAGTAAATGGCTGGAGCTAGGAGGTACGTAACTCGATCCACCACCTCTGAGGAGACTGAACAACAAGAGCAGGAACTGTCTGCTAGGATAGAGGCACGGATAGAGGCATAAATGGAGGCACGAATGGAAGCCATAATGAATGAAATGTCGCAGAGAGTATTAGATCAACTAAGAAGGACACTTCCACAGAGAATCCCTCAGGTGGCTCCTCAGCCTCAAGCACCTGAACCTATTCCAGTTCAAGTCTCAGCACCAGTACCCCGAGAACGTCAAAAGAATCCAGAGGACCTGGAAGTTGAAAAATAGAAGAAGATGTTGCTGGATTTGCAAAAGCTTCACCTTCCCTCGTTCGATGGAACTACTGACTACATCTCTGCTAATCACTGGTACCAAAAGATGGAGGAGTTACTAAATGTGTTGAAGGTGATGGGTTCGAGACGAGTAGCACTAGCCACACACCATTTCAAAGGACTAGCTCATGGATGGTGGAGGGTGATGCAGATGGATCCCAACACTGACGTTGCGACCATGACCTGGGGAGAGTTCAGAGAAAAATTTGACGACAAGTTCTTCCCGGAGGCAACTCTTAGAAAGCTGGAAGAAGACTTTATGAGACTTAACCAGGGGGATCTCACAGTAACTGAATACGAAAGGAAGTTTACTAAGCTGGCCAAATTTTTTCAAGAACTGATCCGAGAAGAAAGAATGAAAGCTAACAGATTTGCACAAGGTCTCAAGATCGAGATCCAAAAGGTTATCATAACATTGGGTCTCCAAACCTTCAAGGAAGTTGTTGAACGAACCCTAATTTTGGAAAAAGAGCTCAACTTGGAACAAAGGTTGAGAGGAAAGAATAAGCGAAATGAAAACAGAAAGGACCAATAAGGGACCTAGAAGAAAAGCAAAAGTGGTAAGGCTCCACAGAAACAGGGGCAAAACAAACATGAGTCAAGGGAAAAAGCTAAGAGGCTGGGATTGTGTTTTGTATGCAAGCAGAAGGGTCATTTGGCGAAAAATTGCCCAACTGCACCAACTCAGGCTTCCCAGCAGCTACAACAAAATACTCAGGGGGGAATTCAGAATGGGTGACCTCAAGCTAGACAGAATCAGAATGGCAATCGAGGGCAAAATCTGGGCCATGGTCATAACCAGGCCAGAATGTTCACGGTTGAGACCCAGGAAGACTAGGCCCCTACAGTATAAGGTACGTTCCTATTGTTTGATGTTGTTGTGAGACTGTTGTTTGACTCGGGTGCCTCAAAATCCTTTATCTCTGAAAAACTAGCTGATAGGTTACAACTTGTGACAAAAATAATGCCTATGACTTTGAATGTGTCCACACCAATAGGGACCATTATGACTTCAAAAAAGATGTGTAGTTGTGACCTTAGGTTTGGGGATAAACTTTTAACAGTCGACTTGTGTACCTACCTTTCTATGGCTATGATGTAATCTTGGGGATAGATTGGTTAGACTAGTGCCAGGCCCAGATAGATTGTCCTAAGAGACGGGTAACCATAACATTACCTTCTGGGGAGATCTTTAAAATCAATGGAGATATGTGAAGACTACCAAGGAGTCCAACCCTAGCCTTGCTGAATTGTTTGAAGTAGACGGATGAGTTCGAGGAACTCTCTGAAAAAGAACCTACTGACTTGAAGAATATTCACGACCTAGTTGTAGTCAGTGAGTATGAGGATGTGTTCCCAAATGACTTCCCTGGACTACCACTAGCTAGAGAATTAGAGTTCAAGATTGAACTTCACCCTGAAACCAACCCTATAACCATACCTCCTTATAGAATGGCGCCAGTAGAACTAATTGAGCTTAAAACTCAACTGGACGAGCTCAGGGAGAAAGGTTTCATCAGGCCGAGTGAATCACCCTGGGGAGCCCTAATATTATTCGTGAAAAAGAAGGATGGTTCCTTGCGACTGTGTGTCGACTACCAGAAATTGAATCAAGCTACAGTAAAGAATAAATATCCTTTACCACGGATTGATGACCTATTTGATCAATTACGATGAGCTACTCATTTCTCTAAAATTGATCTTAGGTCAGGATATCATCAGTTGAGGATTTGAGAGTCTAACATTCACAAGACGGCCTTTAGAACAAGATATGGACACTTCGAGTTCACCGTGATGCCCTTTGGTTTGACCAATGCCCCAGTGGCCTTCATGGATCTGATAAACTGAGTGTTTAGATAATATCTTGACCATTTTGTAGTAGTATTCGTGGATGATATCCTAATCTACTCTAAGTCAGAAGCTGATCACTTAGAACACTTGAGGATCGTGCCAGAAACCCTCAGAAGAAACCAGATATATGCTAAATTCAGTAAGTGTAAGTTTTGGATGGAAACTGTCAAGTTCCTAGGCCACATTGTATCAGCAAAAGGTATTGCTGTAAACCCAGAAAAGGTAGAAGCCGTCATAAACTAGAAGCAACCCAAGATAGTAATAGAAATTAGAAGTTTCTTAGGTTTGACAGGCTACCACAAAAGGTCATTAAGGACTTTTCCAAGTTGGCAAAACCTATGACTAAGTTGACCAGAAAAGGAGTTAAGTTCCAGAAGGATGAGAAATGTGAATGGTCATTCCAAGAACTGAAGACAAGATTGACTACGATTCCTGTTCAAGTCACCCCAACTCCTGGTGTTACTTACACACTCTATACTAATGTTTTGCTGAGTGGACTTGGAGTAGTTTTGATGCAGGAAAGACAACTAATTGCTTATGCTTTGCGACAACTGAAGGTCCATAAGAAAAATTACCCTACTCACGACCTAGAATTAGCGGCCATTGTGTTTGCCCTGAAGATTTGGAGACACTACCTTTATGGCAAGAAATTTGAGATGTTTTTAGATCACAAGAGCTTGAAGTACATCCACACTTAGAAGGAGTTGAACCTTAGGCAACGAAGATGAAGTTCTTGAAAGACTATGATTTTCAACTACACTACCATCCGAAGAAGGCCAATGTAGTAACTAATGCCTTGAGTAGGAAGTTCAACAAACAGGAGGAAGAGAAAGGCCATATGTACCAATTGATCAAAGATTTTAGGTTGGGTGTAAACCTTCATGAGAAAGAAGCCTATCTTTACAATATGTCTGGCCAACCAGACCTATTAAATCAGATCAGGGATGAATAGAGGCAAGAAAAGTAGCTTGCTCAACTAATTGAAGGAATCATGCAAGGAAAGCATACTGACTTTAGGATGGATTCTGAAAACATCCTAAAACTCGGGGAAAGGATATGTATACCTCAATAGGGATAGAGCAAGCAAATTATACTTGATGAAGCTCATCAGATTAAGTATACCATGCACCCTGGCGGGGATAAGATGTACCAGAACCTTAGGAAAACCTACTAGTGGAGAAGAATGAAAAGGGACATAGCCAAATACGTCTCTAAGTGCTTAACATGTCAACAAGTGAAAGCAGAACACCAAAAACCCTCTAGAATGTTACAACCACTCCCTATCCCTAAATGGAAGTGGGATAACATTGCCATAGACTTCGTCAGTAGTTTATCCAAAAACCAAAAAGGAGAAGACACTGTTTGGGTGATTGTGGATTGTCTCACCAAGGTTGCTCACTTCTTGCCAATTAGATCCACAGGCCAAGTTAGTAAGCGGAGAGAAATCTATGTAAAAGAAATCGTCAGGCTTCATGGTGTGCCCAAGACTATCGTGTCTGATAGAGACACTCACGTTACTTCATAGTTTTGGCAGAGTCTACAAAAGGAAATGGGTATTAAACTCACCATGAGTATGACGTTTCACCCTCAGATGGATGGTCAGTCTAAGAGAGTTATCCAAATTTTAGAAGATATGTTGAGGTCTTGCATTTTAAACTTCAAGTGTAATTGGATCAAGTACTTACACTTGGCGGAGTTTGCCTATAACAACAGTTATCAGGCAAGCATAAAAATGGCTCTATTCGAGGCTCTCCATGGAAGACCCTGCAGATAACCTACCTGTTGGGCTGAACTTGAAGATCAAGTATTAACAGGGCCAGACATGGTGGAAGAAACAAACAACCAAGTCAAGTTAATACAAAGGAGACTGACTACTGCACAGTTTTTCAAAAGAGTTATGCTGACAAAAGGAGAAAACCATTAGAATTCCAAGTTGGGGACAAAGTATTTCTGAGGATCAGTCCTTAGAAGGGCATCAAAAGGTTCAGATTCAAAAAAAAGTTATCTCCAAGGTTTGTCGAACCCTTTGAAATACTCAGAAGAATTGGGGAATGCGCTTATGAGTTGGACCTACCAAACCGAATGACTTCAGCACATAACGTATTCCATGTATCCATGTTGAGGAAATATGAACCTAACCCCTCTCACATCATTCACTGGGAAGAAGTGAATATTCGAGATGATGCTACCTACGAGGAAATAGCAGTCAGAATCCTTGACCACAAAGTATAGAATCTAAAAACAAAGGATATCCCATTAGTGAAGGTACAGTGGAAACATCACAGGGTAGAAAAAGCCACGTGGGAGCTTGAAAGCGAAATGAAGACCAAGTACCCACACCTGTTCATGAGGAATACCTAAATATGTACAAATTTCAAGGATAAAATTTTTCTAAGGAGAGTAGGTTGTAACATCTCGAAAATTCATATGAAATTTGAGAATTTATTTAGAGAATTATATGGAATTGATGGATGAAAAAAATTAGTAAGTCGTAGTTAGCCAAATAAGGAATAAAATCAATTTAACGGAATTTTGGAAAAAAATATATGAATATAATGTATAACATGGGATATCATAGCCAAAAATACAAGGATGTGCGCAATTTTTTATGAAAACAAGATTAGAAAGTCAATTTGGATTAAGATTTGGGAAAAATTCGAAAATAGAACATGAAATTCAGCTAAAAAAACATATAAAAATAACTTAAAACACATCCAACGGCTGCAAACCGTAGATCTAAATCCAATCTCGTGATCCGAAAGCTGCAAGACGATCTGCACCAACGCCCAAGTGCACCAGATAATGAAGATCTAATGGATAGAGACGATCGAGGACGATCAGACGGCCGCGATCAAAGCCGCGAAACCACGATCGCGAAGACGCACGGTACGACTCTGTGCGCACTGATCTCGACCTTTCGGTCAAATCTGTGAGCGTGTCTCAAGGATGATCCAAGGCACCGAATGATAGCCGAATTATAAAATATGAAAAAATGCAAAAATTAACGGGAAATTTGCAAAAAATAACAAAAAATTGAGATAAATACCAAAAATTAATTTTTAAATTTCAAAAAAAAATCTGAAAAATGCTTATATTTTCCCTTAAAATTAGGAAATATGAAATTGTAGACTATTTAGGTTTTTTACTCCAAGAAAACTCAAAAGTTTCTATTTTTCTCCCTTTGAAAACCTATATAAACCCCTTAGGCTCTCACTTCCCTCATTCAAAAATTAAGAGTTGATATTTTCTCTTATTTTCTCTAAGCCCTCTTCTTGGCAACTCTTCTCACCTTTCTCTTGTGTGTGAGAAGTTTTTTCCTGGGTTGGAAAATAAATTTGGGTGATCTTCGTTGGCACTAGTATGTGGGGAAATTGCTATAGAAATTTTTGAAGGAAGTGTCAGAAGGTGAAAGTGATTTCTAGAACACCCTTCTGTTCTTATTTAAATTTATGGCATACTCATTATTTGTGTGTTCTTCATTGAAATCAAAGATTTTCAATTTTAGTTTTAGAATTTTAAAAGTTTATTTCAGTTTTTCAGTTTTGATTCATGTTTAAGCAATTATATCATCCATGCCATGTTAGTATCATGCTTAGGCTTTTAAATTAAAGTATGATGCATGTTTTATGAGTGTTTCATGAATTGATTGTGTATATTCTGAATTTTAGTTTGATTTCATATTCTAAAATTTATTTTATGAGATCATGATATGAGAATTAATTTGAGATGATGGTGATAATAACCACGTACCATCATAGTGGTCAAGATGATGCTATGGATGTTCTTTTCATATGAGTTAGGTCATATGGTTTTCAGACCTAAGTACTTGAGGGTTGTGTACCACAGTACCTTGTGTGTCACCACATGTAACGGGTTGATGCCAACACGTGCCACTAACGGGTTGATGCCGAGTGGGCCTCGTTTACTTAGTTAAGAGCATCAACGGATTAAAAGCCCTTTTGGTCTGAGACTTGACTTGAACAAATTGTTGCTTGAAATGCCTAATGATTGCAAGCGTTTGAATTATGATTGTGTTATGAGTTTGAATATGAAAGATGATTATTCGAAAAGGATCCACTGGGTTATGTGCTCACTCCTTCCTTTCTTACTTTTTTAGGAACGTGAAACCTATGAAGCAGTTGAAGATGGATAGTTCTTAGAGGGTTTCTACCTTATTATTTTTTAGAATTTTTAAAGGCATATTGCCCAAAGTTTAAATCTTTTCTATTGAAAAGTATTTTAAAGTTTTTCACTGTAATAATTAGTTTTTTGAAAGGTTTAGTACTTTCAATTTTTTTCTGTTATAAATAAAATAGTTTGAATTTCTTTATTTCTTTTAATTTGCCTTGATTTTATTAAAGTGAAAATTTTGTATTCTTGAATTTTTATACAAAGGCACAAGATATTGAAACAGAGAAGAACAAGTGTGTGTCACTTGTAAAGTAACACCGGCCCGACTTGCCAGTTGGTAAAGTCTACTATCAAGAGAATGGTGGTTATGTCCAATGCTTAAAGATACGGGGGTTGGGGTGTTACATCCATCCTAAAACCATACTTGATTCAACAAATTTCAATAGATATAACCCAAATAACCCACACAACAGAAGATTTAACTTAATTGGAATATTCAAAGTTACATATACATTCATCAGAGTTATTTCTTCAGACATGGTAAAAGTCCATCAGCACATCAAAATAAAGTGATCTGACATACACAAGATACTACACCACCCACATGTACATCCTTACTTAATGAGTAAACTTTTCCCTTTATCCACTTAGGAAGGACTTGTAAAATGAAATAATAGAAAGTAATGAGCCTAAGCAACTACGAGCTCAATGAGTAACAAACCTAACTTATCACTTAATGCAAGTATTTTGAAAACATATGGATGCATGCTCAGATGTTCCTAAGCAAGGTAAATGCAAAAATAACATGATCATGGTTGCATATCAGTAAAACACAAAAGTTTAACTCTAAAATTCTCATTAGCCAGGTGGTCACTCACCAAAATCTCACCCACAGACCCAGACAATGTTTCATAAGTCCAGAAGAGATATGTAATACCTGAAATTTTAATAACATAATAACCGAAATTTGAGTTTAAAACACACTTTATTAGCACATATACATATATATATATATATATGTCATTGATATACAATTAATTAGTTAGTATAGAAGTATAAAGGGATATGCAATGATTAATATTAGACATATAGAATTGTTGGGTAAATATACGCTTCTCTATTTGAATAAGAAAATAATATTTTCAGTATGATATTAATATAGAAAAGTATTAATTAGATGCACTCATGAAAATAATATTCCGATTAGGATGATAGTAATATACATAGAGAAGTATATGTGTAAAGGAAATGCATTCATGAATGAAATATCTCATTTGGTGAGATGTTAAAGTATACATATGTAGGAAGTGATAATCCCACATTGGAAAGATAGAGACACTATTTGGAAGAGGGCCCTATATAAACCCCCCTACTCCACCCATTTCATTCATCCCAATGACAAGAGTTAAAAATTTCTTTTGCTCTCTCTCTTTGCCTCCTTCTTGGTAACCTTAGTTCTAGTTCTTCTTTGCTCGAGCTATTCTAAATAGTTTGCGAAGTAGTAGCAACGAAGTGCTACAAAGAATTTAGGAAGCGATCTTGAGGTGAGTTTCTTTCCTTTCTTTTAATTTATTATTTTGACTTAGATAATGCTTGCTTGTTTGGTTAACTTGATTTTTTTTGCTTTTATTCTTGTTCTTTGCATTTATGTCATTCAATTATCATGTTGCATGACCAAGAGAGTATGCTCTATAGTTGCATCTTGTACGATCTTCTACATCAAAAATCGCAAGTCATTTTTTTTCCTATTTGAGAGAGTATGCTCTGTAGTTGCGTCTCGTACGATCTTCTACATCAGAAATCGAAAATCTGTGCTTCTGTTGATTTATGATATTATACTGTAGGTATGTTTAATTACTGTTGAAATACTTATTTGCTATGCTCTTGCACACAAAAAAATCAGATTAAATAAGATTTCAACCACGTGGTGTACGGGGAACTTTCTATGTTCCATGTAGAATTGGAACTGGCTGTCAATACTGACACCAACATGGAATGAGTTTTAAGAATGATCTCACTAGAAATGGGTTTGAGTTTTAGAATTGATCTCTCTCCCTAGATCTGGAGCATAGAGGGTATTCTCGTTCGGTCTAAATTACGACTGAATTAATATATTGGTTGAATCGAATTAATCTCTAAAAGTGTTTGATTTGCTTGCATTGTCTAGTTAAAATAATGGATTAAATGGATGGAATGATTCACTGGGCTTTTTAGCTCACCCCCCCATTTTCACATCACAGGGAGTTAATCAGCTTGCGAGGAGATTTATCTATTGAAAGCTTTATTTATTTCAATGTAGGGCGCATCGGCCCAAGCTAAATCATGTATTTCAGCTTTGAATTTATTTTTCGCTGTAATGGATTATTGTTCTCAAAATTTTTGAATGAATAAATGAAGAATTTTATTTACCATGATGTCATTTGGTATATAGACTAATGTATATAGGAACCCTAATGGATTTGGGTCCAAGAAGAAGAAAATGTAGCACGGGCCCGTCTCCCAGGCATCCCAAGATTTTTGATCAAAGAGAGTTAAATCGTCAGATGACGTGGAAGATGAGATTTGGAAGGCGGGGTGTTACAAAGGTGGTATCAAAGCCTAAGCTTTAGATGCCTTGGGCAAAAATTAGAAGGAATTGACTAGTCTGGTAAGACTATTTATTTATTTAATATAGAAGCCCTACCTCCTATTTTGGAAACTGAAATAATTTTGAAAAATTATTTTTGAAAAGAGATATATGTTTTCAACGGTTTTGTTTGGATACAAAGATTACAAGTTGAGCTGATAGTGGGTAAGCCTTGTCCCAAGTAAAGCTAAACGTTGAAAGGGAGATGGGTTATCCTGTTTTAGAAAGCACGGTTGCTAAGTAGACTTCAGTCTCGCCGTCCGATCTGGAGGTTGTCCCACCAGCTCATACGAGTAGTCAGAGTTGAAGAACACACTTATTTTCTTACGAGATAAAACAAGGAGGTGGTAATGGAGGGCTAGAAATTCACTATGGTCCAAATGAGATGCCAACAATGATTTGAGAACCTAGGTCTAGGGAAAAGACCTAAAGTAGAAACTTGGGGGTTGCCAAGGGTGGCATAGTGAATCATGAATAAACTTTTAGGGCATAAGTTAGAGACTGCAAATGTGTGAAAAGCGAACACTTGTCTGGTCAGGGCACGGGATTGGGAGGATCCTGTCTCTTTGGTTTCTATGTGGTATGGGACGCATAGGACTCAGGGATATAGAGGAATCCCGATCTCAGATAATAACGGGCCATGTATGGTGAGTGATCGGTGGCTTTGGACGAACTTATTTTCCTATGCTTGGCTGGTATGGGACAGTCAAGTGTAGTAGAGCTTGGGAAGCCTTGGACATCGAGACACTTGCGAAATTGTTTAGGTGCAGCTTTGTTCTGGGTGAAAACCTAAGTGGAAGGGGTAGATTGGTATGGGACACTTGAACCTGAAAGCTTAGGTGGAAGCTTGGAACCTTGTTGTGCTAGCTTAATTGTATGATTGTGTGATATGCATGTTTTATTGCTTATTTGTTTTAAAACCAAATCTTGTACCCAACAACATTAGAAGATTTTGAAAATCCTCAAAACAGAACTTAGAAGCATAAACTGATAGGCCACAAAATAAATCGGGAACTTAGAAACGTAGATGTAGCGTCACATTAGTACGGAAGGAATAGAAATCTGATAAAATAGACACGACAATTTACTAAAGAAAGGACAACCATTTTCTCAAGTCTGAAAAAACATTTTATGTCTCGAAGGGGTTCAAACTTTAAACCCAAGTAATTCGACATTTTTGAAAAAAAAAAAAGAGATGGCCACCTTGATGATCATTTTATGACTAGCGAAGACTCACAAAGATGTATTGCGCTATTTACCAGTAAGTGGTATTATTGGACTAATCCTTTGGGGAAAATTGTTCTTCATTTTAGATAATGAAATCATTCCAACCCACATAAATACGACCTCTCTGAGATATACGGTGCATACCGAAAAAAAAATAATACGAAGTTGGACTAATCTGGAAACCTTGGGCAATTTACTTTATTAATTACTCCAAAAAGGTACGAAGTTGGACAATTCCGTCAACCCAACGTTGATGATCATGTGCTTCAGATTGCCCTACCCAAGATCTTGATGGGATTGAATAGTCTAGGTTATTGTAATTTAATTATTGTGTTTTATCCTCATTATCTCTTTCCAACACACCATTTCCAGCAATAAAAGCAATAATAATAATAATAGTACTAAAAAAAAAACATTCGACCCCTCATTTTGGTTTTTTTTTTTTTTTTGAGAAAGATTACACAGAGACCAAAGCACAAAAAAAAAACAAGCCAAAGGAGAACTTCTTCTCCTTCCCCTTTTTTTCTTCTTCTTCTTCTTCTTCTTCTTTCGTAAAGAGGGTTATTGTCACTGATAAGACGAGTAACCTCCAAAACCAAGATCTTGACTCACTGGCAAAAGGTCTTCTATACGTCTATTTCCTGCTTCATCGACGATATAAATATCGCACGATGATAGTAAAGATGCTAATGACGAAGATTGCTCACTAACCCATCCATGATCCAACTCTTCCATACAGTTGGATAAAAACCCTGCATTACTCGACATCAAATCTAATAAAGACCCAGCGTTAGTTGAAGCATTAAAATCAGATACAAGAATATTGCCAAGGTGACCACGCTCAATGGTAGTAGCAGAAGGATCAAAATCAATGGGATTTGGGTTGGAAGATGGCCTCAAGCAACTAGCAGAAACTATGCTCTACAAGTACCCAAATCTTAAATCATTGGAGCAAAATAAGTTATTGATGTTTATGCTGCCATAGGTAGGAGACCCATTTGGGGAAACATCAACACACGTATCAAAAACAAATTGAACATGTGACAACAAAGTACTAGTACTACTGATAGTAGTAGCATTTGAAGGGTTGCTACTGGCATCATTGCTAGGAAGTAAAGAAAGAAAGGGAAAAGCAGAGCTTGGACAATAGACAAAATTGGTTCTAGCCTGAAAACCTTTCATGGAGATAATAACTTTGTCATAAGCAAGAGCAGCTTTAATATCAGTATCAAAATCTAATACCCCAGAATTTTGTCAAATAAATACAATAAGTTAAATAAATTAATTTCAAAGATTTTAATAAAATTTTGGGTGCAAAATGTGGGTTGGTACATGAAAAATAAAATATATTAGAGATATAAAAAAATTAAGCAAATAAGACCTTAATTTGATAATTAAATGAAAATTAAGGTTTAGTAGAATTAATTATAAAATTTAAGGA
>JAJIYU010014643.1:0-13132 GCA_030144865.1 Tinospora cordifolia
ATGTGCCAACCCACCATTTGCACCCAAAATTTCTTAAAATCTTTGAAACTAATTTATTTGACTTATTTTATTTATTTTAAATTTTTTGACAAAATTCTGGGGTATTACATTTTATTAATCCTAATAAACAAAAATAAAAAGTTTTGTGGACAAAAATTCTTCTTGGATGATCATCACGTCTTATCTTGATTATTTGTCCAAAAATTACATAAAAATATATTAATATATTGATATAAAAGTAAAATAATATAAACAATACAAAAATAATGATTAACAACCTCTGGAAGAAGTCAAAAATTAGATAGAAATTGGTGTGAAAAAGAAATCTTTATCAAACCAATCATTTAACATTGAAGAAAGATATCACTTCACAAAAAATGTATCCATAGATATAGAATTATTTGTCTTATAAAATTAGGTACATATGGTATAAAAGACATTCTTCATGGACGCAAAATACTAAATAGAAAACATTTTATTTCAATGAAAATGAATATGTTTTAATTCTTTATAACATAAAATTGATGCTAGAAAGATACAAAATTGAATTTTTGGTGTAAAGAATTGTACCTCAATTGAGATAGTTTATGAATTCATATGAACCATTCACTATTTGTTGATAAACAAAAGCTAGAATGTAAGCATATGTATTCCTATTATGTATGTTTGAATACTTCCACTCCACACCCCTGCTTAAGAAGACATGCCCACAAGAACGTTTCCTGCTATGTTTTGTTTGAATACTTCCACTCCAATAACATCAAATATCATCTCTTCAATTTCTTGATAAGGGAGATCAACAAATAGTAAATGAAAATGTAAAATATGGATTTGAACTTTCTTAAAAATCCCTCTATGTAAAAGAGGTAATCTTATATTCTAGCAATAGACTTTCAACATTACCCTGTCAAGATTAATTTGTGTGTGGGCAACATGATCATTGCAAGCTATGTAGTTTCTAAAAGTACATAGTCTCTCTTCAATGCGTTGAACAACTTGATTAGGTAAACTATTTCTCAAATGTTGAAGCTCTACAATGGGAATATGAAAAGGAAAATAGAAAAAAAAAAGAAAGAAAGAAAGAAAAAGCAAGTTAGAGTATATGCTATTTGTGAATTAACCAAAAAATCAATTGTATTCGGTTGTTTCTATTAGCAAAATATTTTTTTTTATTTTTTATTTTTAAAAAAAGGAATGAAAAGGATCGAGTGAAGAACAAGAAGCTTGAGAATCGAAGAAAAAAACAAGAACAAGAAGCTTACATCAGATAATACCATTACTAATCATGTGAAAACCACTAAAAAAATTGAACAAGCTTGATTAGATAGTAATTGTGTCAAAAGTGAAAACTAGTTATAGTTAGTTACTTATATTTGTAACAAACTAAAAAGAAGGCGCAAAAAGGAGCGAGTAAAGAACAAGAAGCTTAAAACAGAGAACACTATTTCTAATTATATGGCAAAATAGCATCTATCTCTTCTTATTGATAAGGATATGTTCATTAAAGTCTTCAAGTATAATAAAAATTATTAGAAAATGCAACCAAATTTGAAGGATAAAAAGGGTTCATAAGCCTTAAACCTGTGGTACTTAAATTGATAAACGGTGGGCATGACGGTAGAATCAAACGAGAAAACAATACTTGAACTAATGAACAAGTCAACTTGGCATTACATGAATATAAAAAACAACATTTGATAGTAAAATCAAAATGTAACAATACAACACCATGTCTAAGAGGATATAAATTTAAAAAACTAATGCAAAAGGTAGGCATGCAAGTTGGCAATCAAGTATATTAAGCTGCCTGATCTTGTAACTTTTTTTTTTAGTAATTAGTTTAGATCAACAAGAACAAAGCAGAAAGAGTTCAAATCAAATTATTCAAATGTATGGAACACAGTGTTTATATGAAGCAGAACATAAACATACTCACCAAGTTGAGAACTCCTATGGATTGTGCCGCAGAAAAGTTATCTCTTAATTCCATATCACATTAAAGAAACTATTAATGACCTTTCTTTGTTATTTGGTGCTCATGAAAAAAAAATAGACTAATTGCATTAGATTATAGTGGCAGCTATACACAATTGCCACTATTAAAATTACTTATATAGACCAAGATACACCAAAGTAATTTCACATGAAAAACTTTTACATCAATAATTGTTTCAAGTCATCAACACAAGAAGAGATAAAACTTTGTTTCATGTATAAGAATTATATATTTGACTTTATCCAGCATGATAACTACCACAAAAATTATGTTCTAATCTACGAGGCCCTAAGCCCCTTAGGTTGCCTTTAGGAATTGAAAAAAAAATTAAAAAAATACATAAATAAATAAGAAAGAGTAAAACCATTAATTAATATGAAGTTACCAGCAATAACTATTGCAAAAATGACACTGGCAACAAAGCTTCTCCCCTCTTTCAGTTCTTCATGAGCCTACATAATTAAAGAAAGAAAGATTCAAATATTCAGGAAAATGCTAATCTATATCAATGTAAAGACAAATAAAGAAGCTAGTAATGCATATTTAGAGATGAATACTCCTTCATCCCATAGTTATAAATGTTATACAATTGCAATGGTAACAGACATGGTTGTCATGAAATTCTTTTTTAAATAAAAAAAATTATTTCTATTTCCTTTTTTGTGCAACTTTAGTATTTGCAACCATTTGACGGAAGGATAATGCATGTCTTGAATTATCAACATACAAATCAAACATTGTTTGTTGGCAATAAAAATGGTATCTCACTTTAGCCAATGCTTTTGCTGCCAAAACCGTTTCTATAGCTACTGCTAATAGGAGAAAGTTCATCGCTTTCCATGTTTTCAAAATTAACATTTGTAAGTTACAGAGATATAAGGAAATTGACTAGTCAAGTAGCATCTTTAGCAAGAAATAAAAATATAAGTTTGGAGTTGGAACGATCTGTATGTATATCGTGAACGAGATAGGGTTGCAGAGAATAAAATGGAAGAGAGTTTATAATAAATCACCTTACCTTTAGAACACCAATAAAGCTATTTTATTTTCTTCGCAAGGAGACTACAAAAATTTTAGGCACTACCGCAATAAATTTGTTCTATAGTAATATAGTTCAAATCATGATTTAACAAATTAAGTCATTAGCTTCCTTTTTTTCATTTATGTCGTAAGGGAGAAAATCACTAGTTGTTTTAGGCTTTAGGAATGATGCAAGGTAGGAAGGTTATTTCAAAAGAAAGTTGTACAGAATAGCAAAGCAAAGCTGGATGTTAAAACATGAAGCAAAAGAATCATAAGACATATTAAGCATTATATAGATATATATATATATATAAAGTTGTACAAAATAGCAAAGCAAAGCTGGATGTTAAAAGATAGCTAGTTGAGTGATCTCTATATGATTAATTTTATGTTATGAAGTTGCCTCATTTCCCATGTCCTTGACAAGAAATCGACAATACATAACTATATATGTGAGTGATCTCTATATAATTTGAATGTTACTTAAAGCATACAAACAACTGTAAAGTGCTGCAAACCATTCATCCCCCTCTTTCATCACTGATAGGTGTGTTCCATAAAAATCCAGTTACTGACTTTAATTGCTGTTAGTGTTTTTTTTTTCTTTTAGTGCAGCTGGAAAAAAGTGGAACAACTTATTCTAATACAACTTATTCTAACATCACTGTAGCCAAGACAACAGTTTTCATTAATGTACGAGGAAAAGACAATAGTTTTCATTCACAGCTCTGTCTCAATCATTTTCTTTCTACCATAGTAAGTTCATGAAAACAGAAAGTTTATTCCGAAAAATCATGTAAACTAAGAATCATAATAATTAATTCACATCGGATATGCACTAAGAATCATAACAATACCAGAATATGAAGAATCAAACACACAAAACATATTCATATACAGATTCATATTCGTATTTAGATATAGAGATACATGATGAATAAATCTAGGGCTTCTAGTATGCAAAACCATAATCAAGAACAAAAATTTGCAGAATGGGGAAGTCGGAATGCATTTAATAAGGAGAAAGGAAAACGAGGGCATGCACATAGTCACACACACCCACAAGCACATATCATAGAGAGATGAGCTCCCTTCTAAAATTGAAAACAAAAACCAATTTTTGATTGAATCACAATCAGACACACATATCTTACTGAAGAGATAGATGGAGATCGAATCACAATTAGACACAAATATCGTACTGAAGAGAAGGAGATCGAGTTGCAAGAGACGTTGTCGACACTTGTAGAAGTTCCAAGAAAGGAGAAACCAAGCTGTCGAGACTTGCAGAAGTGTGATTTGTGTTTAATAACGGTGAGAGGAGCTTAAAAGAGAAGAAGACGATGAGTGATTTGCGAGGGTTTGCACGCCAGAGATTTTGTTTATGGTTATGAAAATATAATATTTTATAGGGTTGATAGCCAAAATACTATTATATCTGAAACGTAGTAAAATTTGTGTTATTTATATTAAAATAATATTTTGAATAATTACAATACTAGAAGTAATTAATTGTTTAGCAAAATTATTTCACTAAAAATAAATTTATAATACGATATTTTCAAAACTATAATAGTTATTTTTTTTAAAAAATGATATCTAAAAATTAATAAATTTTTTATTTATATAAAAATAATATTTTAACTACTTATAATACTAGAAGTAATTTATTAAAATAAATTAAAAAAACAAAATTATTTCACTAAAAATAAATTTATAACACAATATTTTTAAAATTATAATAGTATTTTTTTAAATTGATATCTAAACGTAATAAAACTTTTGTTATTTATATAAAAATAATATTTTGAATAATTACAATACTAGAAGTAATTTATTAAAATAATTTTTTATAAAAAGTTATTAATTGTTCAACAAAATTATTAATTATTTACCTTCACTGTTCATCTTATTCTTCAAATCTTTACTGTTCATCATCTTCTTCTTTTCTGTCTACTACGGTTCGTCATTTTTCAAATCTGCTATTGTTTGTTGCTCTGAATTGCACCTCTCTCAGAGCCGACCGACGGCATTCCTTCCTCTAGATCTCTTTTCTCTTTGCTTCTTGGTCGCACCATTGTCGAAACATCTAAAATCCAAAATAGTTTTATCCTTAGAGGGTATACAAATTAAATCTCATTTCATCAATTGGATGCAATTTCTTATGAACATCAAATATTATGATATATTTGCCAAAGTTAAAATTTAGGCTATTTTTGTACCAATCATCAAACGTTAGGATATGTTTGGCTATTAACCCTATTTGTTATCATGATTTTATTTATTTTTTAAGTTCATTTAGCAAAAATTTGGATAAAAAAATTCATTTTATATTTTTAAGAAAAAACTAATTAGAATTGAAATAAAAATTTTAAGAGTAATTATTTCTATAAAAACTAATTTTTATAGAACTGAAATAAAAGACTAGTTTTTTTGGTAAAAATTTTAAATGTAAGAAGGAAAAATTAAATCTTTGACACTTTTTTTCTTAATAGTAGTGAACTTTTTACTACATAGATGAAATGTATTTAGTTTATGAAACTATTAACTTCTATATTTTATTATAAAAAATATTTTTTTATTTTGAAAGTCAAATTATTACTTTTTTATAAATTAACCTTATTAGAAAATAATTTTATTATTTTTATTTTAAATTCTTGTTATTTTCAGTAAAATAAGTTTCATTACCATAATTTAACTAGTTATTATAGGACTAATTATTTTTAAAAAAAATTTTAATGAGTTTATTTTACAAAATACTCATTTTATTATTTTTATCATGACTAATAAAATAACTTTACTATTTTAATAAAAACTAAGTTTATTATTGTGACACCCTGAGCCCCCGGTCTGGAACCCAAGTCCTCCTGCATGCATCACGTCGGGCCCAGCGCATCAACTAGAGCTCCCCTCGGCTAAGATGTCGTGCGTGTGGGACTTTTCACAATTCAGTGGGTTTGATCCGCCGAAAACCCAGGGTCGTCAATCTCTTTACAACTCACTAAACCCGACTCTCAATCTCATATCATGAGAAAACATGTCAACCTAGATAAACATCCTACTGTGTTTATCGATGGATATCATAATTCAAACACATAATTTCAAATACTTCACCGGATCTTTCATAGTAAATATCTATAATGGAAAATCATTTCTGCAGCGGAAACCATCAAAATCATCAACCCATATAGCAGGGTTCAAGTAAACTATCACATACATGTAATCAACCTCTGAAAGTAACATTGCAGAATACATCTCAAAACTATGATCAAAATTAGGCTCACAGAGCCAAAAGTCCCAACAACATTTGAAAATGTACAACAGTTCCAAAAGAAATATTTGGCCACACGGCCTGTTCAAAATATATACATGATCTGTAAAAACATAAACAAAAACAAAAGTACAAGTCCAACAGTGACCTCCCAGCAGGATCACCAAACAAACCCAGAATCAACGGTCAACTAGGGTACTTCACCTCTGCGACTACCTGTAAAAGAAAATGGGGTGAACTCGAGAGCCCAGTGGATCATCTTTACACATCACTAGCATTATATAAACCAGAAACTCAAAACATTCACACACTTTCATTACATTAATCGTTTCAAACAGTTATTTGTTTTGTTGGATCCTAAGACCGAAAAAAGCTATACCCCCGGTGTTCCTTGGTGACAAGAAATTGATCCTAGACGGTACCGTCTCGAGCTACGATACCATTCACGACCTGTCACGTTGTCCAAGAATATGCGCAATGGTGTACAGCCAATGCTCACCCGTCCGAGGAAACTCTCATCTTTCGCAGGAGGCTTCATTAAGAACACCAACGATGGGATCTGGAAGATGTCGTGTGGCAAATACGGCCACGTCCACGAGTCGTCAACAGATACCTACCATCGCCCCGATACATTGATTTATTAAATCTTAATTTATTCTTCTTTAGTTTCAATAGATTTCATTCCATACCCAATCATCAATCAAAGTATCTAAATCATGTAGCAGATGACATAAATAACCAGATATTGTGTTGCATATTCAAGCAAATACTGAAAACATATAACCAGACATTATGCTCAATCATCACTCAAGGCATCCAAAAAATATACACACCTTAGCATGCATCTAACATCCTAGGCTACACAAACATCATGCCTTGAAGCTCAAGCCTACATAATACTAGTGAGCAAGAGAATCCCGCCCACCTGATAACAAGGAACGACCCTTGCGCCTACTCACAAGGATCACGCTCAAAATCCACCGTCTGAAATGATTAAACCTTTTCATTCAGTCCAAATCACCAAAAATCCTCCTTCAACAATAGTACAGAAAAATCCCAAATTTCCATTTTTCCTCACAAAAATGCAAACTTACAATCAATGCATTCCAAACTATGAATACAACACATTTAAAACTAACTCCAACTTCAAAAGAGGAACGGATTAGGTTTTATTACCTATCAAGCGATTTGCACCTTCAAAAATCCTCCAGATAGGCAAATTTCCTCTGGATCCGTCTAAAACTGCAATTGAACAGTTAAAACTTTCATAATTCAGATCTAAATCGATAAACTGTTAGTTTAGAAGGAAGATCCGAGCTTACAGGGTTCCGGATCCTTTTATTCATCAAAACCCTCAAAACCTTAGTTTTTGATACAGAATCTGAATGAATCGATAGAGTTGAAACTTAAATGATTAAGAGGTTCAGATTCCTACCTTAGACCTTTAGCTCCTCCTTGAATCAGCTCTGGATCGTCTCTCTGAAACTCCGGATCGATTCGGAAAGTTTTGTGCGTGAAATGACGAATCATGAGCTTGAAACTGTTTAAATTTCGCGCAATGACTGCGGTCGGCACTTTACGGACCGCGGTCACCACGGTGACCTAGATTTTCCCCCGAATTTTTCACTAAGGACCGCGGTCATCCTTTAGTGACCGCGGTCACCAGTGTAATATCATGTTTTTTCAACGTTTTTTAATGTGTTTCCCATTATCAAACATCCTGATTTATTTCATTTTTATACCATACTATATAATAGTCATTTAAAACATGTTTTCACACATTTTTATATTTATTTCATAATTTTTAAAAATTTATTTTCAAGTTGTGTGCGTTTGAAAACTTTGGGGTATTACAAGTTTAGTAAAATGTTTTTAGTTGTTCATATTGTAGTGGTTGTATAAAAAATATTAAATCAATAAATTAAAACATGAAAAAGTTAAATTTTTAGTTGTTCTTTTATCTTTTTCTTCTTATTTTAATGAACTAAATTAAGTAATATATTTTATCAAAAGTATTAATTTGATTCTAAAATAATATTTTTTTAAGTTTTTTTAACTTTTTCTTCTTACTTATTATTTTACTCATTGAGTTAATTTTAACTTATATTATGAATTTATTAAATATAATTTTTTGAGCAAATTAATTTTATTTTTTATTTATAACATGCTTTTACAATAGTCAGATAAACCATTGTTATAGATGACTATAGACAATGTTCATAAATAAGTGTTGTAATACCTTATGTCCTTTTAACCTCAGTCGACTAATGAACATTGTAGAAGGAGTCATTCGACAACATGCAACTACGACTGTTGTTGTAGCATAAAACAACATTTGAGTGCTCGTTGTAATAGTCTTTTCAACAACGTTTCCAACGTAAATGTTGTATGCATTTTACATAAGCGATTGTACTACAGACATTTTATGAATGTTCTCGTATGCCTTCTATTACAATGGTCATTGATGTACATTGTTGAATATACGTTGTTGTATCATCAATTTTTTGTAGCCGGTGTTACATTGAATACTCTGAACCTAAGTTGGAATGCCAAGGAAGAATTTGTTTCGGTCTTAACGTTAACTTAAATAATTGAATCGTTGAAATGCTTAATGTATTACATGTGCTTGCATGTTTGTATTTTGACTATTGTAATGATCGAGATATTTTGTGTAAGATCCACTAGACTCTTAAGCTCACCCCCACTAATATCTTTTCAAGTAACCTTTGAAGACATGGGTGCTTATAAGTGACAGATATAAATTTTGTAGTATTGATTTCTTCATTATTGAGCATGAGTAGGAATTAGTAGAACATTTACTATTTTCAATTGTAGGGCATAAAACCAACATTTAATTCATGTTTTTTGTTTATTAAACTAGGCCATGGGCCAAGTCTTTGTTTTATTTAACTCATTTGAACTCAGGCACAGGGTTTGAGTATTTTATTTATCTTAGATTTCAATCATATTATTGTTTTTAGACATGCCATCCCTATTTTAAATCATGCATGATAGTATTCTATATGTTTTCACACTCTGATATGTTATTGGGATGGTGTGAGGAAAGAAAATGGCAGTAACGTCCTAGTTCTTGGATATCAAAAGTGGAGTGATCACACGATTTCGTCTTAGCTGGATGAGAGACGAAGACGCCTAGACAGCAGTGTGTGCGACAGGATTTGGGGGCAAGGTGTTGCATGGTATTATAGCTCAATATTGGTATTAGAACCAAGGGTTGGTTTAAGAAGCCAATGTTGATATCAGAAGCCATAAGTTATGGACCTAAAATTGTGGAATCATAGGCTTATATTTGAGGACTATGTGATTATGATAAGCCTAAATAAGGAGTTAGCTTAGTTAAGTTATGCACTTGATTGATTAGGATTGTGGGGTGTGGGAGTTAGTTGTGGATTAGATACTGAATCAGTTTGTTTTGATGTGAACCTAACAGGTTTACAAACGTCAGATGAACTTGAATGTAGTTGGTTGAGGTTACCATGGACCAGACACATGATAGAGATGTTGCGGAGCATTTATGAGTTAAATAGGGCTTTGTTGCTATGTCTAAAGGTGTTAGTAAATTAGCCAATACACCTATTACAACCCCGAAACTTAGGAAATATAGGGAAAATAGAGCAAGCCACAATAGTTGTTGCACCCACTCCTAGTAGCGGCATTTCAATTGTTAGTCTAGGGCAAAAAAGGAAGATTGACTGAATCTCCAAAGGCAAAGGTAAAAAGGTGGAAAGAACCTATAAGAGGTGTGCTCGGTCAGCAAACTTACTGTGTTTACCAGTATATTATTGTATAAAAGGAAATAAAAGTATTTGGGATGTATTTTGGGGTGTACATAGGGATGAAGAAGTGAAGAACTATGGGGTTATAGTGTATGGATTGTGTTTCGGGAACATAATGTACATATTAACTTATAATGAATAAAATTTTCAATTAAGTTCAATATGTGTAGGTGTATGTTGATTACTTCTTGAGATGGTAAACACGTATTTGTAATAAATGCTGATCAAAATGTTGAGAAGTCATCTGTGTGGACAACCAAAAGGACCCATTCCACCACAACTTGAACTAATGGATATGCAAAGGTTAGAAGAATTGACACGCATCAATGACTGTTGTCAATTAGTGTATTGATGGGGTTGTAGTAGAAGTACAACAAATAAGGCCCAATGATCCTCCTACAATAGAATAAGAACCAGTTAGACACATACTGATTGAGGAAGAAATCCTTGGATCTAAGAAGAAGAAGTCACATGACAAGCTTCTTAGAAAGTTCATAGATCTTAAACCAAAGGAATACGAAGGAAGGAAATACATAAATAGGTTGAGGATTGGCTACTAAATATTGAAAAAATAGCAAGGTTTATGAAGCTTGAGGATCACATGTTAGAAGGTGATGCTACAAGGTGGTGGTTATCGATTTTGGCAACAGAGCGTTAGGTGTCAACTTGGACTTGGTTTAAGGAGCTATTCCTAAAGGCTTTCATTCCTAAAGCCGAACAAAAATGGATAAAAATGGAATTTCTTGCACTTCAATAGGGAACCATGTTGGTTAGAGTGTATGCCTACAAGTTCTAATCGTTGGAGTCGTATGTTGTTAGACTTGTGACAAATAAGAAAGAAAAAGTAAGGTTTAATCAGAAGCTTGACATTCATCAAAATGTACATGGTTTGACTTTTTACTTTAGATTGTGATGATGAGCTTACACAAGTGCAAATAATTTAGAGTGGAGTAAAACAAATTCCAACTTCTACATCTAGAAATCAAAGATGGTAGAAACGAAGAAAATTCAATAAGAGGAAGTTCAATAAGGTTCCAAGCTTCCACCTAAGCTTTTAGGTTCAAGTTTCTCATACCACTCTACCCTTTCCACTTAGGCTTTTACCAGAATAGAGTCGCACCCAAACAATTTCACAAATTGCTTGATAACTAAGGTTCCCGAGCCCACTATACTCCACCGCCCCATATCAGCGAGCATAGAGAAACCCATTCTACTACAGTTACCAATCATTTACCAAACATGGTCCATCGTTCTCCGAGTCCAGGCTTCCTCCATACCATACCCTCGAATACCTATGCATCCCACACTACATAGAAACAAAAGATATAGAAGCTTCCCGGTCTCATGTCCTGATCAAACAATTTTTTATTTTCACATAAGTTTTAGTCTCTAGCCTATGCCCTAGAGATTTATGCTTTTGATCCACTGTGCCACCCATGGCTACACCATGTCTCCACCTAGGGTCTTCCCTTTGGATCTAGGGTTCAATTTGGTTGACTCACAACCTCTGTCTAGTCAAGATACCACATTTGACATCTTTTTCGGCCTCTATTTACTTTCTTGCCCTAATAGAAAGTAAGAGTGTTCTTCAACTCTAACTACTCATATAAGCTAGTGGGACAACCTCCAGATTGGGTGGCGAGACCGAAGTCTACTTAGCAACTGTGCTTTCTAAGTGGGATAACCCACCTCCCTTTCAATGTTTAGCTTTACTCAGGACAAGACTTACCTACTATCAGCTCAACTTATAGTCTTTTTATCCAAACAAAATATTTCAAAACATATCTTTCCTTTTTGAAAACACTTTCTAAAACATTTTTCAATTTTCAAAAATAGAAGGTAGGGCATTAAAATTTCAATTCAATTCAACGTGTAACCCTAATTTGAGTTTCAAATTATTGTCAAGCAACTAATATTTGACTTTCTATTTCTAGACTAATCAACACATGTTTATACTTGACTTTCTATTTTTAGCTCAAGGCACCTAAAACCTAAGCTTTGACACCATGCTTGTAACACCGCAACCCCCGATACTTTCAATTTGGACTTTACCACAAGTCAAACCGAGCTGGTGTTACTTTACAAGTGCATAACTTGACTTTCTATTTCAATTATTTCATGCCTTAATTATATTTAAGAGTATATAACTTAAATTTAGGAATTTAAAAGGCAACAGTATAAGAAATAAATAAACTTCATGAACTCTATTGATTGAATAAAATTGAGTACATAATTCGATCTTGAAGAAAAACTATTATAGCAAAAAATTCAAAACATGGGCAATATGCCCTTACATAAAAATTAGAAACTTTCTAAATAAAAAAAACTTAACTAATATTCATGGTCTTCATGTAATTCAATTACCTAAAAATAGAAAGAAGAAGTGAGCACATAGCCCAGTGGATCTTTCTAAACATTTAACTCATTATTTCAATTCAAATAAACTAAGCAAATAAAAAACTTTTGTACATTAGGCGATTCAAACAAATTTCTTGTTTATAGTTGACATTAAGACCGAAAAAGTTTAATCTCTGTGTTTCACATCGTAATCTCTGTGTTCTACATCGTTGGGAGAGAGAATCACTCTTGAAAATTCAAACCCCAATATCTATGAAGTGAGATCACTCTTAAAAACCCAGTTCAAAATAGTTGGCAAGCCAGATTGGGGTGGAACACACGATGACGTTATGCAGCCTATCATTGCACCAGTACGTGGTTATAATCATTATTTAATCTTTTCTTAGTGATGAAACAAACAATATCGGATTAAACCATCAATATAACATGTACATAACATGAATCATTAAACATTCATTCATGGCACAATTCATCCATATCATGCATTATTATTGTCGGGACCCCTTCCCAGAGTCAAAGGCGGCCCGACCGGCACAGCGGCCTGACGAGACTCTCTCACCAAGACGAGTTCGCCCTACCGCTGTTAAGCCATCTTTGCAAACCTCATGTGATGGGACGATATCAGAATGATTGGAATCATTAAAACCAAAGTAAGCAATAATTCAAACGATAGCATTCATTTACATA
>JAJIYU010014644.1:0-13105 GCA_030144865.1 Tinospora cordifolia
GTATCTGGTATTATGTGCCTGTCGTGACGTCACTTTTACAAAGTGGGTTGCGACAGGTGGGCTTCCAACTCATTGCTGTGCAGATGATTTATCAAGGAATGAAAACTATGTTGTATGTAATGCACCAAGGTCATCAAATGATGTTGGTCCAAGTACAATGTCACCTATTGCCCCTGTGACACATTTACATGATGTTCATTGAGATTTCGATGACGATGGTGATAACGATAACGATGACGATTACCATGGAAAAAACAACACTAATTTGGAAGGTGATAATGATAATGATGAAGTGGCAAAGAGGTTTAATCATGTTTATTTTGGGCATACATTAATGAAGATGATAGATCAAGATGGGTTTACGAACCAACCGACATTATCAGATGACGTTCACTTTGGGTTAAACATAGAGGACGATGAATCACAAAACACTCCATTGCATTGTCAAAACAATACACCCCAACACACCATTTCAGGATATAGTATTCCATCTCCAAGTTTTATGGAACTTAATGTGTGAGCTTTGACACCTATGTCGGATGACCACGATAATGTAAGTTTGGGTTGGAATGAGACACATGTCCTCTGCAAAAGGGCTAATATTTTCTAGTAAAGATGACTTGCAGTTGTTTTTCATCATCGTGTTTGGGCATTTGGTGCTTCAATTGAGGGATTTAAATATTGTAGGCCCATTATACAAATTGATGGCACACATCTATATGGTAAATTCCGTGGAATGATGCTTATTGCCATGAATGTTGATGTTGCCAGTCACATATTTCCCTTGACTTTTGCAATTGTTGAACAAGAAAATAAGGATAATTGGACATGGTTTCTTAGGGTCCGCTATCAAGTATTAAATAGAGATAATATTTGTTTGATCAGTGATCGCCATGCAGGTATCCTAGCTGTCGTTCAAGACCCAAATAATGGTTAGACTGAGCCCCATGCACATCACATATTTTGTTTGCGTCATGTTGCTAGTAACTTCAATGACAAATTCCACGACGAGGAGTTGAGAGAATTAGTTAAGAAAGCTGGTTCAGAACATCAATCGCGCAACTTGTAGAGGTTATGTGAAAGTAAATGAGATGGTTGCACCAGATGGTTTACTCAATTAGACCCAAAGTAGTAGACTATGGCTCATGATGGCGGTATGTGATATGGTTGGATGACGTCCAATATTGCTGGTTAGTTGTTAATAATATGTAGTGTTTAATATATTTACATAATTTCTTTAATTGTTGATCTAAAATATCTCGAACTTGTTGTTTTTTTGTATGTGTAGAAAGCTTTACTGGTGTTTTGAAAGGTGCACGAATGTATCCTATTACTGCATTAGCATAATTAACATTTTATAGAACTGTTGCACGGTTCAAGAAAAGGCAACATGAAATTGAGAAAACACTCCATAGGGGGGATATTCATACAGAATATGCAATTCAGAAGAGGTCAGATTGGGTGGCTAAGGCAAGAAATCATACTGTGATTTTGATAGATCATCAAGATGAAACATTTGAGGTTGTTACGGGTGTGTAAAATGCTCGTTTGAACAAGGGCGGTAACAAACAGGTCATTAATCTACTACAATGGGTTTGTAACTGTGGGAAATGACAGTGCTATGGAATTCCATACTCTCATGTACAAGCAGTGTGTCGATATGCTGGTCTTGATTGTGACGCGTATATAGAAAAGTAGTAACACATTGATAATTACCTTAAGTGTTGTGAGCCACACTTTCATCCAATTCCACATAAATCTTATTGGCCCCCTCGTAGCCTTGCATATAAAGTGTATCCAAATTATCATTGTGTTCGTAAATCAGGACAACTAAGGACATTATGAATAACTAATGAGATGGATGTACGAGAGCTTCTTCGAGGATTTATTGTAGTCATTGTGAACACGAGGGCCATAATCGACGTAGTTGTCCAAGTCGTCGTAGAAATATAAATTGAATTCTTGTATTTTATTTTGTCGTTGTTTGATAAGAACTTAATGTTATACAACAATGTTATGGTATTTTCTTTTATATTTCACCTACATTAAAATTTATTTTTGCATTATTTATGCTTCGTTTTTAACGTGCATACCGCATTTTTAGATGGATACAGGGCTTATAGATTCATTCGTGTTGACGCTTCAGGGACGTTATCGTTCTACTTTTATTTGGGAGGGACAGGTACATAAGTTATTATTCTAAGTAGTTGTATTATTTTTTTAATTACTAACAATGCCTTTGCTATGTTGCAAGACTTACCTGAGTTACATTGTCATTGCAGACAAGCAGTAATTGATCGTACATTTCCCTGGATGATCATATTATCCTCCATTTACAAAGAACAAGATTCTATGGGCATGCATGCCTCGGGTTTATAGAGCTGGATTGACACTTGATCACCACATTGGTTAAAAGATGGAGACAAAAGACTCATACATTTCATTTGGTAATGGGTGAGGCGACCATCACTCTACTGGATGTTGAGGTTCTATTGGGCCTTCTTATTGATGGGCTTCCTGTTATCAGGTCAACGAATTTGGATTGTGATGATATTTGTTCTGAGTTGCTAGGATTTGTTCCAGAGGAAATTGATAGACGGGGTGGTCGTTTGAAGCAATCAGTACTTGCTCAGAGAATGACATTACCTCCAGATGCTACAACTATTCAAGTTGATCGATATGCGAGGGCATATATGATGCAAGTAATTGAAGGTTGTTTATTTTTAGATCAATTAAACAATTTAGTACACTTATGATATTTGCTATTACTTATTGATTTTGACCACGTTGGCAGATATTCATGGGGTAGTGTTACATTGGCATGGTTATATTGTCAGACGCGTCAAGTAATAGATTATGAAAAGAAAAGAATATCTAGTGCGTTGATTTTATTACAATTATGGGCATGAGACTAATTTCCTTTTCTATCTCTACAAAGACGGGATAATATTAATAATGATCCTCATGTACATCTACTATTACCACCGCCATTAGGATATAGGTAATGTGGAATGATAGTTAACCTCTATGACCCCAACATTAACAGCGTTAACACTTAAAATTTTTTTATGTGTTTGTATTTGTATTGTAGGTGGAGAAATGCGTTAGTAACCACACATGTTCTAATGCATGCGTTGGTCAAGTGTAGAGAGTTGTTGGATATGCAGTCATTTCAGCAGATATTTTTTTATCATATTTGAATTGCTTATTTTAAACCATATGTTGGGATTTGACCTCAAACCCATAATAACAAATATGTTATTGTGTTATAGGTCATTTAGACGTTATACATAGATGACATAATCAATGATTTGCCAGAGTATTGCTGATGGGGTAAAAACATTTGGCCCACTATCTCACTACTCATCTATTTTGTGATTGTTGAGCATCATAGGCCTGATCGGGTATTGTAGTAATTTGGAATGTATCAGTGTAACAATCCCGAATTTTGTAACTTGTATACGTTAATAATAATAGCAAATTTTGAAAAATATAAATTTATGTCAAAGGATAAAAAGTTTAAATTAGAAAACTCACTAAATATTTAAATATGGATATAACAAGATAAAATAAAATTATGTCTAACATTGGCTCAAATTAGCTAGAAAAAAATATAGTGATGAAAGGATGAAATTAGGAGTGGGAAATTCTCATTGATTTGTGAAAATAGAAATTGGGAATGTAGAATGAATTGAAGCATGGAAAATGTATATATATAAGTATGCATAAAATAGAAGTGAAAAAAAAGGAATGAGGAGATTTCATTATAAGCTTATAATAAGGTTAAACAACTCCAGTAATTATAAAAAATATAAATAAATAAATATAATACCGAAATCCAGATTTCGGCCGAACAGAGTTGAGTGAATTCGGAGCTACGACCAGAAATTTCTGGTTTTGTTGAATTTGGTCAGTGAGAAGATTGATCTGTAAAGATCAGGGAAGGGATTTGGCGGTGAATGAGAGACGTTCGGGAATGATCGCAGCTCTCTATAAAAGGAGGAAGACGGTAGAAGAAGAAGAGATTCAGAGCTGTGTTGGGCGTCCAAATTGAACCAGTGAGCGAGGAAGACGAAGTTCGAAGAAGAGGGGAACCAAGGAAGAAGGAAGAAGAACAACAGCAGCCGAATTTTTGGACTTGAGCAAGCTGGAACGTGAAGGTCAAGCTGAGAAACCAGAATTCGAACTCAAAATTCTGGGTTGAAATCAGAAAAAAGAGCACGAATGGGATTGACATTTGGTTGAAAGTGATTGTAGAAATTTGCTTGGTTTGGGTTTGGTTGCTGCAAGAAAGAAAAGAGGAACGAAAATTTCTAAGTCGGGTTTCAATTGAGGGCATTGCAGGACCGAAGAGAAGAATCCAATCTGGTTTTCGATTTGAGCAGGGCGCGTCATTCAACATAGGAAGAAAAAAAAGATGTACAATGTGGTTTTGATTTCTACTCCTCTGGTTTGTGATTAAGTTGAACACGGTTGGGTTAGTAAGAGTGGTAGATCATTCAAAGGTAATTAAAAAGGAACGCCATCAATTGTGAACTCAATTTGTGGTGCAGCTGATCATTGGAAAATAAGGAAAGTAAAGAGATACATTTCTGGTTTGATTTGTTTTCGAGTTCTTGGTTGAGTGGGGCACGATTTGAATTAGTTTGGGATTGTGGATTTCTGCTTTGATTCACGATTGGGCTGGAGTAATACTGAGAAGGAGCTTACTTAGTCTGAGCTGCAGTGTGATCTTGGTTGGAATTGCAGATTTTCCATTAAATTGTGCTCCAACTGCTGGTCGGCCGACTGGTTGAAACAAGGAGGTAAGAAAATCATTAAAATTTTTGATTGATGGTGTTGCAGGACATTGAATGAATATTCGAAGGATTTAGTATAGTTTAACAACTTGATATGGATTAGGATTTAGTATAGTGTAGTAACCTGATGTGAATTAATTAGAATAACAAACCTATGATGAATCTACTTGGTCTATAACAAAGAAATGTTAAGTTAAGAGGAACAAAATTAAATTATCGTTTATTTATTTATTTAAGTATTTAACTACTTAATTTTAGAAAATTTTGAATGAAAATTATTTGAACCAACCCTATAAAATGACTTTAGCTAGAGCTTTAATAGTAGGAAAGAGATTAGAAATCTCAACTACGAAAAAGATTAAAGTCTTGACAAATTGCGGTCTTATTTTGTTTGTAATCATTTTATGAATGATGTAAGTACAACATAAAGATTAAGAAATTGAAGAACACTTAATTTCGAAGAGACTTTTAAAATCATTTTGATTGGTTAAAAGAATTACTAAATTATAACTAGTCAAATTATTATGAAACATTGGTCAAGAAGTTATCATAATGCAATTATTATTGCATATCAATTTTCTTAGGACGACTACTAATGGCGAAGAGAAAGAAGAACGTCCGAAAATTCAGGTGGGCAGGATTTCCTCTCTCACCCGTATTAAATGAATTTTTAATTCAAAGCATTTTGTTTTGGTAGTTTAGAATAAATTGCATTATATTGATGAAATTGTTTCGACTTGCTTGCACTATGTGTTGATGAATTGGCGAAGTACTATTAAATTTCATTACATGCATTTATAGGAATCGTATAGTAATACTTCCTCATTCACTCATTTCATTTGTCATGAAAATTTCATATATTTCTTATTTGATTAGATGCTACATATGTGTTGATTTCATATGACTGTCATTGTTACAAATTAAAATAAGATTAAAGGAGTATTAAGAATTTACGTAATGGTACGATTGATGAGCCCGAGGCGGATCGAGGTGACATCTCCTATATGTCACCGTTTGAGATTGTTATGCCACAAGGCGGATCGTAGGTATTTCCAACCGTAGCTGTCGATTACAGCTAGAAGTCTTTGGGAGTTAGTACAAGGCTGCAAGAAGTACCATCTCTTAGGCTGTGATACTGATGACTTGACTGATTTTAGATGGTACTCAAGACTTTCTATGATTAAATGAAATCACGGGAAATACCGATAGACATCTCAACCCTCTTTCAATCTTAGATTGCAACCTAAACTAATCAAGTGTTTGAAACGCCTAATGTGTGAAAGTGTTTGTAATGTTTTGAGTTTTGATTTGTATAATGCATGCGATGTGTAGAAATGATCTACTGGGCTTTCAAGCTCACCCAATATTTATTTTACATTTACTCACAGAGATGAAACTTGAGCAGTCAACACCTTCCACCGAGTAGTCTTGTTGTCAAAACTTTTTGTGTCCGAGTATTTCCTTTTTGATAATCTATGTAAACTTAGTAAGCATTTTGGTTTCTTTCTTGCTCTACAGTTCATATGAAATCAAATGTTTTGGGAATGTATGACTTGGAAACTCTTTTGTCTTAATGTTTTAAGTTTAGTTGATGTTTTGAAAAGAATTTTTTTTCGCTGCGTGCTTTTAAAATTTTTGATTTAACTCTGTTTATCTTGTTCCGATAAATATAAAATTATGTCGAAGTGAAATACTCATTTGACGAAAAGAAAATTTTTATCTCGACTGTATTTTGACAGAGAACTTACGGAAAAATTTTAAGTAGCATTCTGATTTTCAACGGGTAATGATCCACACGTGAGACAAAACATGAACGGAGGTTAGGTTGAAAATTGGGGTGTTACAATTAGCTTATTCTCGAACCATGTAGTGCAAATGTTGATCTTCACAATACAGATATAGGAGGTCAATCTGACTATGATAGGTTTGTAGTGCATCAAAGGTTTATTGAGCAGTGGGTAGTACGAGCAGATCATTTAGTTGAAGGGATAGTATATGCTTCTCATGTACCATATACAGATAATTATTTTGATCCCTACATGGTTTGGTACCGAACAATAATGCGGAGATATACAACGATAAACGGGGTGAGATTTCATTAATTGGTATATATATCTCTTTTATTTCACATTATAAATTTTGCGATTGAAGATTTATCATTACAAATAATTTACATTTTTTCTCTTCTTTGTTAATGCTTAAGCAAGCCAGACAGCTCATATGTACATGCTCAGCCAATATAGCAATGATGCATCTATGAGGGAGATTAAGAGAGTTACATTATCTTTACTACACAAGGTTCAGGCATAGTACATTGTATAGAGAGAAGGTGGAGAGCATACACCATCCCCATACGATCGTACTCCAATGACTCACAGTACTCCATTTGAGCCATACTTTAATGTTCAAGTTTCAACATCACAATATGTCAGATTCTTATTTGATGCAAGTATGTTCCCATCTGGTGGTACCTTCCATGATGAAACTAATGAACAAGTGCCCAAAGATGAAGATCAACCTCATCCCCAACCTCCTGTCGAGCCTCCTAACAAACACCCATTGCAACAATATACAAGACAACATCTAAGAAGAAACAAAAGACGCCATTGGTCACCTTGTGGGATAGAATGATGATATTTTTTTTTGGTGTTTTGGAGTTTTTTATTGTAATGTTATGCAGTGATTAAATGAAAGAAAAAAAATAAGTGTACATGGTTACTATATTAATGACAATTTTGGACTTTTTTATTGTAATGTTATGTAGTGATTACATGTTAACTGTAATCTTTTAGTTGGATGATGAATATAACTTTGTTATTTTTTTTTTCTTTTTCTAATAAAATGTTTCTTATTTTAGTTTACGTTCTATTAATGACAAATTTTCTTGAAAAAAAAGTGGCACATCCATATTTTGATTCAGGGGTTCAAAATTTATTCCGTCGCTTTTGGGTGTTCGTGGGACACAATTAGAACTTGTCGGAAGTGGTACCGCGAGAAAACTCCTCTTGGATTGCCTGCAGTGAGTAGAAACAGGTTTGACGTTAAAAAGTTTTCACCGAAGACTTGAAGAAGAAGTGATGCATCCAAATTTTGATCTGGGGGTCCAAAAATTATTTCGTTCCTTTTGGATGTCGTGAGAGACAATTACAACTTGCTGGAAGTGGTTTGGAGAGAAAACCCCGCTCGGATTGCTCGCAAACTTGGTAAATGGAGTCATTTACACTGAAGACGTTTTTTCAAAAGATACCTTCGTGTTGTCCTATATTGAGGATGTTTTTTTTGTAAAAACGCCTTCATAGGTGGACATGATAAAAATCGAAAACTGCCAGGTGGACACACATGTGGCAAAACATTGTTAGAAGTTGGGTATATTTTGTATAATTTTGGTGAGTTGAGTATTTTAAAAATAATTTATTTATTTTATATTGTTTAGAAAAAAAAGTCCTGGTAATGCCTCATAATTACATTATAAATAGGGTTTATTATATAATATAAATATACAATTAACTTTTTTATTAGTTATATTTGTTATACAAATTTAAATCTAATATGTGTTTCATATTTCTATATTAACATAATTTATTCAACTTTTTATAATTAAATTTTAAATTATTTTAAAAAATAAAAAAATAAAAATAATTTATTGAAAATAAAATAAATTAACTTTTTAAAATAATAAAAATATATATTACAAAAATATTAATACTTACATTTATTATAAATTAATATATTTATAATTTATCTTGTAACTTGTTTATAATGGTTTTAAACAAGATATTTTCAAATTTAGCAAGTTAAGTTATTTTAATAAAAAAATTATTGTGTTTGACCTATTTTAACTTAAATATATTTATATTAAATTCAAATTCATTAAATATCTATTGTATTCAGGTCAGGTTATTACGTCATATTACAAATTACTATCTTTATATATTTTAATATTTATGAGTTTTTTTTTAAATAATGTTATTCAACTCAAATAGTTGAATTTGACAAACTTGAAATGAATCTATTTTTATCAATAGTAATTAACTAAACTAAATATTGTAACTATCAAAATCATGAACATACATAATATGATTTATTATATAAAGAAAAACATTTTTTATCAAATAAGCAACAAGAAAAAAAATATTTAAAGTAAGGGCATTTGGAATATTATTTAAATTTAAAGTAATGAATTAAGGGTGTTTAATCCATTTTTTTTTTCAAATGTCTAATCTATCTGTTTAATAGAATCGAGCGTTCGGTCAACCAAACGCTCAATGCCCTTTTTATTTATTAAATTTTAAAAAAGTGTCATGTGACATTTGTTGTTGTGGCACAACAATTATTTATTATTTATTTTTTTATTTTTTTTTAGCCATTGTAGCAACAACGATGGCTTTTAATTTTTGCAAAAGTTTTTTGTTTAACGACATTTTTGTTTTTAAAATAATATTTTTTTAACAAATAAAAAAGAGATATTTTTAAATATAAATAAATTTATTATTTAAAAAATATTTTTTTTTAAAATATATAATTTTAGAAATGTTAATAATTATATATAATTTGTATTTTAGTTTAATTAGTTTAAATTACATGTATTATAAAATGAAATATGTATTTTATAAATTATTTATAGTAATAATTTAAACGATATATTAATTTAATTGTGCGTCTAGTGTCCTTACTTTTTAATCAATAAAAAATAATTTAAACAATATATTTATATAATAGATAAAAAAAATTAATAAATTAATTTTATGCTTAAGAGTTTAATCATTAAATATGCCTTAAAAATGTTGGTCATATGATATCCTTTCATAGTGGTTTTTGACATAATTATTACGAAAAAGTAAATTATTTTTAAATACCTAACTTTCTATGGGAAAAAGCCATGTGTACAGACCATTAGTAGTTTTTTTACATCCACGCAAAATGTGTCCTTTCAAAAGACATCTTCTGTACATACATATTTTAAAAAGAAACATTTTGTGTATTAATCTGTTTTTCTTACTCTAAGACCTATGCAGACGTTATTTTTTTGGTCCAACACTTAAAACATATTTAAATATTCTTTTGAGACCCTTCCTTCATAATCATCAAACTCAATTTTCATTTCCTTGATTAATTTTTGACCCCCCTTAGGAACTTAAAGTTTATTTTGAACTATCAAACTTTTTGAAATGAATCCAATTCTTTCGAGACCTATACGGGGTTATTTTTTTTGGTCCAACGCGTAGAACACATTTAAATATCCTTCTTTGACTCTCTCGAATCTTCTAACCCAATTTTCAATTTAACAAAGCTACATGTATAAGAAGAGAAAAAAAAATTAAAAAATAACAAAATGTGCACTTGAAAATTATATTTAACACTTGTATTTCAACACTTCTTTTCCTTTATATATAGTTTTCTTTCATTTTCTAATCACCATAGAACATTACAAAAGAATATACCAAAACACACACAAAAAATTAGCATTCTGTGCCACAAGGTGGCCAATGACATCTTTTATTTCGTCGTAAATGAGCCATTGTGTATTGTTGTAATAGTGGTTAAATAGGAGGCTGAACTTCATATTGAACAATGAAAATCTCACTAGGGATGTCATCTACATGAGATACTTGTTGATCACCATCATCAGGCTCAATTTTATTTTTCGGTCTCTCTTCATAAGACATGATCTTTATGGAAGGTAAGACCGAATGAGAATATATTTGATTCAAACAAGAACATGCCATCTTGTTGTGAGGTTGATGTTTGAACATTGGAGAAAGAATCAAATGGAGTACCATGGGTAATGAGATTGCGATAGTAACAACCGGTAGACAATGCAAGCTTCTCAATCTCGCTCATAGATACATCGTTGGGATTTTAAGTGAGCATGTGAATATGAGTTAATTGACTTCTCTAAACATCAACAAACAATAACAAAAAAAATACACTATTAAAACAAAATGTTATTGATAAATTGTTGGCAACCCCGCAAGTGTACGAGATCGCAATAGTAATAATTGGTAGAGACCGGGTATCATCCTCCAAGAACTAATGTTAGCATTCACTTTATTAAGGCACGTAACAGAGTTGAAATTTGTTTGAATCCCAATTAGAATTACAACGATTAAAAGTAATTAAAATATGTTTCGAAAACTATATTAAAAGATTGTCTACGATAGCAAATTTTTTTATTCTCACCTTCAATTTCTATTCCAATTTATTAAATTTTTGTTATTGTGGACTCTAGTACTTATCATTAAGGCCCTCTCCTGAGGCACCTCAACACCTATCAGTTTTGTTTCGTAATACCTTCTTTTAAGGTATACAGTTAACAACATAATGACTTATGAACAGTAATAATGTGCAACCCCCTAAACAATCAACAACCCTCTGATCAATGAACTAATTTAGGTCTATATTAAACCTCTCTCTCGAGTTAATTTAATAGTTTGAGATCATAATGTTCATGGCCAGTAAACATTAAAAATTAAACACACATAATATAAAACAATGCATCAAAATCAATTAATTGGAATAAGAAATCTTAGGTTCCTACATCAGAAATTTACATCCTAGACTCAGAGATTAACTAGCTTGACATTGCATTAAGTTCAAACATCCAAGAATAATGAATACAAGGTAACATACTCAAAACTTAAGCCTTGATCTTCAATCCTTTGTTCTTTTTCTTCTTTTCCTCTATTCAGTCGTCAAAGGTAGGTATTTTTAAAGTCCAGAATGTTTAAACCCTAATCTACTATCCTATTTATAATAAAAACTTAAAACTCTAAATAAAATTAGAAACTGTTTAAACCCTAATCAACTATCCTATTTATTTATTTTTTGGTTTTTAATCCAAAATAAAGCACATGATTGTGCAATTTTTAATTCTTACTCCAATCTCAACTAAAATATCTCAGAAAATTATATTTCTTAATCAAGTCAATAGGATAGTTTTTATCGTATCTCGTTTAACAAATGGACCCTAAATTTAAAAGTTAATTTAATATTTCTATTTCAAACTGATCGGCTTATATAAGTTTAACCATACGTTTCCTTGTGCGATAATCGATCACCGTCAGATTATTTACATTTGAGGTCGATGTACGACTGTCTATGAATCGCTAAGATGTTGTGAAAGGTATTTAAATTTTACTCCTGGTGAAGCGTGAAAGTAACGGTAGGCGTTTTTAGAGTCACCTAAAATCCCTCAATTAATGTGGGCTTCTATAAATAATATACTCTTATCGCAATAAACACGTACATATTGTTGTAATGCGGTCAATGACCGCGATAATCCTTGTCTCTTGTTGAGAACACGAATTTCTGACATTTTGTGCACCGCAGTCATTGCTCGGTCATTGTTTTCTTCACAATATGCATGTTCTGGTTGCCACGATCACTGGACCAATTATCGCGGTAACCAGTGTGATGTATCTTTTTGCAATTTTCTAGCTTTTCTCCAATTACCTCTGTCATTCATTCCTAGACCATGGTAATTGCTTGCTCTTCCTTGTTTTTAGCCTTTTTTTCTATTTCGGTTCATTCTAAACTTGCATAGACACTCAAAACCTTTCTCGGACATTATATTCACATAAAAATGGTAGAAATAACATTAAATCATGCTAATATGCAACTAATCATGAAACAATTCTCTAAATGCATATGTAACTAAATATAAACAAATACACTTAATTCCCTATTAAACTCATGCAAATTATACATAAAATACGTATAGTATAGTTAGTGTGTCATGCAACTAACATAAATCCTTACAATAAAATTTTGATTGTGAAATAAAAAACATATGCATAGCAAGTAATGGAACCTTGCTCCATTCACTGTCATAAATCTCTGTGTTATTGATCGGGTACCATACTCTGTAGGGGTCAAATAAATTATTAGTAAATGGTGCATGACTAGCATGTGATATACCTTCAACTAAATTTTCTGCTCGTTCTGCCCATTGATCGATATACATTTGATGAACCACAAGCCAATCACAATCAGATTGGCCTCTCATACCTGTATTATAAAGATAAATGCCTATTTTGTATAGTTTTGGAATTGACTGATACATTCCAAATTGTCACAATACACGATTAAGCTTATATAGTTCGACTACAACAAAGCAAATAAGTGGGGAAACAATATGCAAAATGTCTCTATCATGACGATATTACTTTGAAAAATTATTAATTATATCATTAATGTATAGTGTCCAAATGACCTGAAGAAAAATGACATATTGGTTGTTGTGGTTTAGATGTCAAATTTTAGAATGTAGTTTAAAAGCAGCAATAATTACATAATTAGAGATATCT
>JAJIYU010014645.1:0-13129 GCA_030144865.1 Tinospora cordifolia
TTTTTTTTCTTTATATATATATATATATCTATATATATATATATATATATATATATATATATATTATTTCTTATTTCTTTTCTTTTTCTTTATATACATATATATACCTATATATATATATATATATATATGCATTTTATACCAAAATTTCACATTTTTTCTAAATTATTAAAAATTATCCAATCATCATCACTCATCAAAATACCCCCATTATACATTATTTTATCATTTATTCAATTATTTTATCCAAGAATTGAACATTTTATCAAAAATCATATTTTTCTCCCAAAAATTTCATTTATCATTCTAAAAATTCTATGGTTATTTAAAAATTCATAAATCAATTCTAAAGGTTATTTTCCTCAAGAAAATGCATATTCTTCATAGTTTCATGTCTTTTTCCTCGAAAATTGTATTTTCTCACATTATTTTCATTTTCTTTAATAATTAACTTGAAATTGGAAAAAAAGGAAAAAATTTTGTATTTTCTCATTAAAATTCTAGAAAATACATAGAATACATATATGTCAGATCTGTCAATCTGATGTAAAAAACGTGGGTCGTCACAATATTTAACAACATCATTCCATGGTTACAGTTGCAAATTTATAATTAATCATGATGTCACATTATCATGCAAATCACAAGTGAGCGCAGGACATAACATAACCTTATTCATGCATTTCATCATAGCATATATGCTTTCCTAATGTGGCACACATTAAAGATATTCCTAGGGCCATATGCTCATAGAATACTCATTTCATGCAACACAACATCAACATCCATCACGTCTAATCATGCATCAATCATCATTTAAACATAACAGGCATACAAAGGTAGCAAGGTACATGATACTATTACCTAAGCATTTTACCATGACCACTACACATATAAGCCTTAATGAAGAGGAGATTAGAAGTGTACTAATCCCACCTTCATAGCTATCAACTATGGAAAAAAAGCAAGAGTATGCAACTTTTCACAACTTTGTAGGCCCATATTCAATCTCATCTACATACACATAAATGTCGGTTCTTAGTTTGTAATCATTTTAACAAACAATCAACTTATGTCCATGTTCCTTGTTGTGGTTTCAAGTCATTTTGGTCCGTTAGAATCCCTCTTTAAGGTCATTGAACATTGGCTAGAACATGCGCACAAAACTAAAGATTTTCCAAAAATCACTATTCTAGAAATTCTCAATGTAATGTGTTGTATTCTTGAAAATTTTTAGATGCAATATACGTGGTGCACATGATACTTTGTGCTTTGAAGCATAGAACAATGCACTATTTTTTGGTTTAATTCTAGTCTTACACAAGTCAATTTTGCTCATTTTTTCAAGCTCTACAAGGTTATGTTCATTTGGTTTCATCATACGTAGGGGTCTGGGACCAAATAATGTTTTTTCAATCCTTTACAAAAGATTTGATAGCAAATGGTTTGCATATTAACCTCTTTACTTTTCTAACCATTTGGGTTATCATTTCATACCATTCTTGTGGAATTTCAAAGATGGTTTTGTGTACTTGTAAAGTTTTAAGGGTCATGGTCTTACAAGCACATAATAATTTTTGTAGCCAACAACAAATTGGGCTAGTCACCATGTTTTTGGGCTCAATTTGAGTGTGCAACTACCCAACTTTGCAAGCGTGGTTCAAAGTCTATCAGTCATAAATTTACACCATTCTAGTAGAATTGCAATCATAACAAAGGCTACAATTGATTGGTATATGGGAGCAAACATAATGTGGTCTATATGTCACAAAAAATGCCACCTCATAGAGAATGGACAACAATGGTTCCATCATGAATCACAATCATGATTTCTTATTCAAATGAACATGGAAATGAAAATAGATTAGGGGAATGGTTTACCTAGGTGTTTCTTTGGTTTCTTAATGCACACCAAGTCCTCCTTCAAGTCTCTCATGTCCTTTAAGAATTCTCACAAAGTTCATACTTAGATAACGATCTTTCTTCATTACTTTGCTCTCCTATTTCAAATAATGGATGTGTAGGTCAAAGAGGGCATTTATTGGATGATTCATTAGCTTGGGAAAGTGCTCTAATCAAGAATCATGTCCTCTCTTCATAGTTGTGTCGTCTATGAGCTTAGATAGAGCATATATGCCACATAAAGTTGACTTGCTAACTTGGATCAACATGGAAATTAAGTGTTTAGGTGTTGATTTTCCCACTCATTATTCTCTGAAGAAGATGTGTTATCCATCATCTTCTCTTCATGGCCAAGGACTGCCAAGTATGGACAATCACGAGCAAGCTAGGTGGCATTCATTGGGCCTTTGAATGATAGAAATTGAAGTAAAGTGTCTATTTCAAAACTCTGCCATTTTGGTAAAGTGGCATAGTGTAGTGTGTTGTTATTGCTCAATGGTAACAGTGCAATGCACTGCTTCATTGTTGTACTACTTTGCATGGAAGTAAATGAACAAATAAACAAAGGAATAATATTTACTCCACAAAATAAATAAATAAATAAACAAACAAAGAAATGAATATTATTTGCATGGAAGTAATCATAAGTGATCAACTTAGTAATAAAAGTAAATTAACTAAAGAAAATAGTTTTCAAATAATGATCATAGATTAGTGTAATGTACATTAAATTAATTAACAAATAACATACACTATATTGAACTGAAACAAATGACACACTTTTGACAATGGTTTCAAAGAAATAAGTTAGACCAAAGACCATGGAATCATTGATGAAAAATTAGGCACGAAGAATTTGAAATTCAAAAATATATCATAATCCGAGTTATCCTTGATCATTAGCAACATGGAAATTTTTACATTTAATCTCACTATAATAGAATGGCTACGAGGAGAGAATAAAGAGAATAATTAACATTTAAAAAGTCTTTGAAAAAGAAAAAGAAAATGAGAAAACTAAGGAAACAAGAAAATATCATGCATCAAATACAAATATGAAGGAAATAAAAAAAACCCTAGCCACCTCATTCTCTCATCAAGGATGTCCCACCTTCTTACACACATCAAGGGCTAAGATCTCATCATAGAATCATGCACACTCTCTCTCACTTTGATAGCCTAAGAGAAGAGGAGAACAAACTCTAGTGTTTGCGCAAGAGAAAGCCCTACACTAGCCACTATTCTCCCATCCCTATACATAGGCCCTTGAGTGACTTCTTTGTTCTCTTTTGCGCTCATCATCTTTAATCCATTTCCATCATCATCTCATCACTCTAGGGCTGCCAAGGAGATACATCCAAGAAGGAACATAAGAAGATTAAGAAAGAAGACATTCAAGGTAAGCAAAGTCATGATTTCCTACACTATTCTCCTCTCTCTTTTTTTCTCTTCACCAAACCACTACCCAAAGCCACCAAATCTCCATGTTTTAGCCACCATTAGAAAAATTTTTCAGCATATTTCCAAATTTGGAAAATGTTCTAAAGACCAACCAAACAACCATAGAAAGAAACTGTCACAAAAATCCCTAAAACTTAGCAATCTCCTTACATGAACCCATGTTTTGGCCTGCAGAGAGACCGTCCATGGGACGTCCCTATGATTGTCCAAAACCTACTATTTTTATATCAAATGAACCTTCAAACTATCCTTGAATAACCACCAAAAACCCATTCAAAAACCATTTCTAGAGGCCACATAAAAACACTAAAAAAATACATTGAAAAGTCCCATCCAATCTACACTATGTACACCTCTTGGTCATGCCTTCCACTTGGTGTTTAAAGTCCGTGTTTTAACATGTTTTAGTGTTGGCATTTTATCCTCAAGAGGTGTGAAAACATTAGGTAGCGGAGGAGTAAAAGTTACTCAAAGAAGAAGAAGAAGAAGGGCTCACAAGTGAGGTATAACATCCTTAAAACCCTAGTTCAGGGTGCTTTTTTCTGCACATGAATGGCCATCATTAATGACTGAGGTAGAGTGTGATTTTAAACATGGTAATCACCCTCCTCAGATGTGTTTTGAACCAAGTAGTGGCAATCCAACACCCTATACACAAACTCCTTAGGGTATGTGGTGATAAACGCCAAAAAGGGGGTGTTTTAGACAATTTATGTGCAAATCATTGAACTGATTGTATGCAGCCATATATTAGAGAATTATGGCATAGAATAGAGGAGAAAAGTGTCTCAAAGTGGACAAAAGACAGGGAAAACACCAGCCATACACATACACACACACATGCACTTTAGGAAAAACACCAAAAACAAGGTGTTTTGGGGGCATTTTAGTGCATATCAGCATGGCTACAAGTGTGCAACCATGTAATAGTGAGTCATACACCTAAAAATAGTGAGTTACACACATAAAGGAAATGATGAGAAAAAGTATGAGACAATATGCGAACAAATTCCTAAAGGTGTAGGTTTGATTTGGGGCAAAATGGTTATGAAAACGCCTAAAAATAGGGTTTTCATGCGCCCTAGTGTTAAAAAACTTGAGGCTGAAAGTAATAGCCATTGTACTAAGGTTAAAATACTTAGAAACTATGATGGTATAGTTTAGAGTTAAAGGAAAGTGATTATAAATGAATACCTTAGTCTGTGGCCTTGTAAGACACAAAATGGGTCTGAAAAATTCTAAAAAGGGCACACTTTCAATGCTTCCATTACAAACAACTTAATATACTCTTATAAGTTAATAAGGAACACCTAAAATAAATTTAGAAACATCTTAGTAGCTGAAACTAAGTGTTAAAGTGGATCCTAAATGGTTAGTCATTTAAAATGACAAAATTCGGCCCATTAGAATAGAACATAGTTGTGGTTTCGATAATACGGGTGCATGATGACCATGGGTATTCATTAGGAACCTAAAACTCACACAAAACAAGTTTCAGTAAGTCATAGAAAATGGCTCTTTGATATTGGAATATAAAACACAAAGAACTTTGAGTCATTTAGGTATGATCGATTTCATAGAAGCTGTGATTGGAACATTGCATCATACCCTTAAACGACAAAGAATAAATAAGACTGAAGAAGATTTAAGAATACTCGAGTCTAAAATAATACACTAAAGTTTACACTGACTCTCTCTTGTATTATAGTTATTCAAACTCTAATATGAATAATTTTATTATTGATGAATCCTATGATTAGGTTCATGTTAGTGTGTCTTTGATTCTACGTTGGTTTGTATGCATGAATGATTGTGTAATTAGAAACATGCTAGGGGCTTAAATTATTTATTATGCCATGTTATGAATGATGGAATCTTGTTGTTGATTTACTTATTGATATGATCCTTGAATGTGTATGACTATTGTATTTATGGCATGCCTTCAATTAAACAAAGATAATTAATAAATCAAACTCATAATGGCGCAACGTTTCTGTATTTGATGGCCCTGTATATTATCCCTAGTGAGTAGGTTCAGTGTGGTGTATCGTGTTTAACCACCACCAAACGTTCTTTGATTAGAGATAAGCTGAGTTAAGGTCATGGTATAGTACCACTCATGTGTATGACCACTACATAGTTTTCTATTTAGGATGTACTCGCAGAACAGCCGTACTTTAGAGGTGTCATTGGTAGATGATGCCTTGTAGAAATTTGTCCACAAGGGTCGATGCTTACTTTAAGAGGTGTCCTTAGACTATGTCTTAAACCAATGGATGTCTCATCTAAGAGAAGGAAAATACTAAGGATAATTGTAATTCCCTAAAATTTTGTTGAATAATTAAATAAAAATATAAAATAGAATAATTTGAATAAAATGAACTATGAGGAAACCATGGAAATTATAGTGCAAAAGATGCACAATTCGGGAACAAAACACAAGAATTTGCGAATGATTAATTCACTAGTTATTGTGGCAATGAAAAACGCCACCATGGTAGTTTGTGGTTGCCCAAAAAAAAACCAACAAAGACACTGTGTTCTTGTTATCCAGTAGTGCAATTCCACTATCGTGGTAATACATAAAGGAAACAAGCAATTCCACTATCGCAATAGTGCATTTCCAACAAAGACACTAATATTTGTCTATAGGAAACAAGCAAAATAGAAAGGAAAGAAGTTTGGAAAGATTTTACCAAGGAAACAACACCAAACCCTATTAATTTGAACTCTATATAGACCCAGCATGAACACCTCATTTTTATCACTCAAGCAAGCGCAAGTTGTTCTCTCTTCTTGCTTTTCTAGCCATCTTCTTGCACTATTTCGTTCCCTAGACATAACAACCATAGTAGTAGGAAGGAGGAAAACCCATAATACTGCATAACAGTGACAAGAACTTGATTTTGGGCATATTTTTTGCAGCATCCAGAGGATTCAACAGATCAAAGAAGGTATAACGACCCAATGGTTTGTGTTACCTATACATTTTACTCCTTGAATATGCATGCTTAGACTTATATGAAAGATGATACATGTTTTCAATGATATGTGTGATAACATGATCTATGCTATATAAAATGACATGCTTATGATGTGATGTCCACTGTGCTAACATGTTATTTCCTGTTTTATATTTGATTCAATATGCTATGAGATGTTTTGCTATTAAAGAAAGATTAATAAATATGATCACCACATATTGACACTATGATGGATTTCATCATGATTGAACCAATCTAGACGTGGCTTGTTAGTTATTGATTTTCACGATTTGGAATTGGGTATTTGTATTAACCCTACTTCCTCGATTGATGAACTCGGCGTTTGGATTGACCCCACTTCACGGAAGAAGGGTTTGAACATTTGGATTGACCTCTCTCCCTAAATTTAGAACACTGAGGTGGATTCCTTTGGGTCTTAGTGTCAGCTGATAAAAATCAACTAAATGAATCACCTAATCTATGGAAGTGTTTGACATGTATGTTTTATTTGGTTGAAATAATGATTTAAATTTTGGAATGATTTATTTGGCTCTTGAACTCACCCCTTTTTTCTAACATTTTTAGGAAACTAAAGATTAGAGGTAGAGTTTTTTTTTCCAAATTTACAATTTTGTTTTAAGTCATACTTGTTGGCCCTAGATTCCTTTGTACTTTTAAAGATGATTCATTGAAATAAAAGGTCCTTGTACCCTTGATTATTGAAATTGTTTTTTTAAATAAAGATATTGATCATCTTATCAAAAGGTTTCGAGGTATTTTTATGAAGTCTAATGAGTTCTGGTGCACAAGATGTGTCATAGAGTTGGGACGAAAAAAGGGTAGAATGGAAGAAAGAGATAAAGTGATGCTCAACCTCTTGGGTGGCCATGAGATTGATATTATAAGTTGCATTGAAGTAAAAACTAAGTTATTGTGAACAGGACGTCTGTTAGTTGCATAATAGTTTGACATTAGTATTGGTTGTTTATTGCATTTTATAGGAATTTAGAGGAGAATTAGACACATTTGTGTATGATTAGTGGCATGATCATTCAAAATAGGAATTACATGTTTCATTGCATTTCAACATTGTTTTTATGGTTTATAGCATTTCTATGAGAAAATGATGTCTAGGGAAAGATTTTTAGTGTTATGCAAGTTTAGGATGAAGCCAAGATAGAATGATAACATGTACAGGTAAAGAAAAGTGGAAATTAAAGGAAAGCAACAAATTACTGCCGTATGAGAACCGACGACCGAGGTAGCAGAAGGAAGACAAAGAAAAAAAAACTCAATGGTTACTACAGTCAATGGTCCAGTAACCGCGGTAACCAGAATGTGATCAAAATGCTTACCGCGGTCCACAAAATGGTGGAAATTTGTGTTTTTACTGAGAACACTGTTGACTGTGGTTACACGATTAATTATTGGGTTTCTTATATTTTTAAGGTTTTATTAGTGTGGGCCTATAAATAGAAAAGGGGATTAGAGTCTAAGGATACCTAATTCGAAAATCCTTGACTGTGACAACTCAAAAGGAGAAAACTAAGAAGACTAAGAAGGGATTGAAGGTTTAGAGGTCAAGCTCTGAGTATGTCCATTGTTATTCATTCCTCTTTGATGTTTGCATTTGATTCAATGTTGGGCTAGTTTGTTTTAATGTCTAGGATGTAAATCTCCAATGTATGAACCTAAGATTTCTTATTCAAGTAATTGAGTTCAATGCATTATTTGATATTGTGTGTACTTAATGCTTAACGTTTACTGGCCATGAACATTATGAGTTCAAACTATTAGACTAACTCAGAAGAGAAGTTTAATGGTGGGATTTTCATGATGTAAACCTAGATTAGTTGATTGACCGAAGGGTTGTTAACTGTTTAGGGGGTTGCATGAGGTTATCACTCACACAACATTAGGTTGTTTATTATTCACTTCGGAAGAGGGTATTAAGAGACAAGACTAATAGGAATTGAGTTACCTCAGGAGAGGGCTTTAATGGCGAGTGTTATAACTCATAATGCAGGAACTTAATGATCTGAAATAGAAATCACAGGGCATACAAAAGAGTTTACGATCTTAAACAGCTTTTCCAAATAGTTTTCGAAACAAATTTTTATTGTTTTTGATAGTTTAGGTTCTTATTTAGATTTTAGCAATTCAAACCCTAACCAAAGCCTTGATAAAATGAAAGCTAACATTAAATTTGGATTTGAGATAATTAAGTTAAATTTCATTCCCTGAGGATGATATCTGGTCTCACCAGTTATTACTATTACGATCTTATATACTTGCGGGGTTATCAACAAGTTTTTGGTGCCGTTTCCAGGGAGCGGTGTAATTTTTTCAGAACCAGTTGAACATAGTTAAATTTTAATCAAGGCAATTTTATTTCTATTTTCGCTTTTAATTGATTGGTTGCCTATTCCATTCAAATTCATTAAATACACTTGATTTTGTGTTTGTTTTCAGTGTTTCAGGATTGCAAGAGTAAACTTCCTTGTGAACCATATGATTTAGATTTGTTCATAACTATAAATCAAATTCGGTTGGAAGCCCAAGGGCAAGTACCAACTATGGCTAATAGTAGAGCTTCTAGTGTGGAAAACAATAAAGAAGCACAACATAGAAAAACACCCTTAAGAAATTTCTTCAAACCAGTCCTGAGCAATAATTACTTCGGCATAGCTAGGACACTGATAAATGCAAACAACTTTGAGCTGAAGCCCTCCCTGATTACAATGATGCAGCAACAACAGTTTGGAGGTTCATCAATAGAAGATCTTATGGCTCATCTCAATTCATTCATGGAGATCTGTGATACAGTCAAGATGAATGGGGTGACCGAAGACTAACTAAGGCTGAGGCTTTTCCCTTTCTCTTTAAGGGATAAGGATAGAAGTTGGTTGCAAACCTTGCTTCCAGGAAGTATCACAACATGGGAGGAAATGAGATAGAAATTCCTTCAAAAATACTTCACACCCGCTAAAGTACACCAATTGCAGGGTGAAATTAGTTCTTTTAAGCAATTTGAGTTTGAATCCCTGTATGAAGCTTGGGAAAGGTTCAAAGACTTATTGAGGTGATGTCTACAACATGAATATCTTCCTTGGCCTCAAATTCAAATGTTTTACAGTGGACTCACATCGCCGACTAGAACTTTCGTAGACTCTGCAACTGGAGGTTCATTGATGGGAAAGTCCACCATTGATGCCACTCAACTCATTGAAGACATGGCAACAAATGCATATAGCCATGGTATAAAGAGAAGAGCAGCCAAGAGAGTGGGGATTCACGAGGTTGATGAAATTAATGCTTTGCATGCCCAAATTGCACTATGACTCATAGATTGAACTTGATAGAAGCGAAGAACAGTAGTGGGCAATACCAGAATTAGCAAACTCAACATGTTCAGTCAATTGCTGAAGCCAACAAAGCATATTATTCGGGAGAGGCTTCTATTGAGCAACTGAATGCCATGAACAGATTCCATGGTTACCAAGGCCCATTGGGGGATACAATGTTCCAAAGTACTATCATCTGAGAGTTAGAAATCATGAGAACTTCTTATATTCAAACAATAAAAATGTTCAACTTCCACCCGAATTTGTGCAACAACAACCCTTATAAGACAAAAAACTATCCTTAGAAGACAAGCTTGATGAAATGATGAACATGCACTCAAGGTTCTTTAAGGAGCTAACGGGGAGGGTAGACAAGGACGATAGTAGAGTTTTGGTATGGAGATTCAAATTGGAAACATGAATGCCAAAGTTAAAAGCTTAGAAACTCAAGTGGGACAGTTGGCACAAATAATGTAAAATCAATAGCGTAGCTCATTTCCAAGTGATACTCAAGTAAATCCAAAGGAGGACTGCAAGGTAGTGATGACCAAAAGTGGAAAAAGGTAGCAAGCCCACCCTATCTAGCTAGGCCATTTGTTGAAGTTGAAGATGTTGACAGTTATGAAAAGGACATCCAAAGGCAACTAGCTATACAATATGAGGTGTCTCATAAATCACAAGGGAAACCCAAGGGGATTACCATTCAAGATGGTAAGGTTCTAGAGCCTCCAACATTTCCATTCCCTCAAGGGTTCCAAAAGAAGAAGTTGGATGAACAATTTGCAAAATTTTTGAAAATGTTCAAGTAAGATTCACATCAACATTCCCTTTGCAGAAGCTCTACAGCAAATGCCCAACTATGCCAAATTTATGAAGGAGATCATGTCTAAAAAGAGAAAGTTAGAAGACTTTGAAACTATGAAGTTCACTGAAGAATGTAGTGCAATCCTTCAGAAGAAACTTTTCCAAAAATTGAAAGATCCAGGTAGCTTTACTATACCATGTAACATTGGGTCTGAAATCTATGAGAAGGCACTTTGTGATCTATGGGGTAGCATAAATCTCATGCCCTTATTAGTGTGTAAGATGTTGGAAATGTCAGAAATCAAACCGACCACATTTCCTCTTCAACTAGCAGACAAATCTTTTACATATCCAAAGGGCATTATTGAATATGGCTTGGTAAAGGAAGAAGATTGTGAGATCTCGCTTATCCTTGGGAGACCATTCCTAGCTATAGGTCATTTACTGATAGATGTACATAAGGGAGAGCTCACCTTGAGAGTAAATGAAGAAAAAGTGGTTTTCAATCTCTACAAAGCTATGAACTACCCCAGCGATATGCATGAATGCAAGGGGATATAAGTCATCAATTCCTGCATTGTTGAGGTTGTAGACGAATTGAGCTCCCAAGATGACTTGGTTGGATGTATCCCCCATTTAATTCCCTTCTCTCAGCCTATGTCTGAAGATGAGAAGCTGATTGTGCTAGCCTTAGAAGCTTGTTCACCAGAGCTTACTAGTCTACATGCTCCATTATTTGAACTTACTCAATCTGAAAATTTTCAAATTGTTTCTAAGGCCATTGATCTGAAACCGCTTCCTAAACATCTAAAATATGCCTATTTGGATGAATCTTGAGCTTTACCAATTATCATTTTTTCTTCATTAACCTCTATCCAAGAAGAAAAGTTGTTGTGAGTACTTAATGATCACAATGCTGCTATCGGATGAACAATTGAATATATCAAGGGTATAAGTCTAGCCATTTGCATGCACAAGATTTTAATGGAGGACTCTCATAAGCGTACAACTAAGCACCAGTGAAAACTTAACCCAATAATGAAGGAAGTGGTAAAGAAAGAGGTAATGAAATGGTTGAATGCATACATTATCTATGCCATTTCAGATTCACAACGGGTTAGCCCTATCCATGTTGTGCCTAAGAAAGGAGGAATCACTATGGTCACAAATGAGAAAGGTGAGACAATTGCTTCAAGGACAACTACTGGGTGGTGTGTGTATTGATTATAGAAAACTGAACAAAGCCACTCGAAAGGATCATTTCCCTTTACCCTTTATGGATCAAATGCTAGATAGGATTGCTAGATATGACTTTTATTGCTTCTTGGATTGTTACTTCAGGTACAATTAGATAGTCATTGCACTAGACGATCAAGAGAAAACCATTTTCACTTGTCTATATGGGACGTATGCATTTTTGGAGGACGTCGTTTGGTTTGTACAATGCACCAGCCACCTTTCAGAGATGTATGACGACAATTTTTGCAGATATGATTAAAGACATCATGGAGGTGTATATGGATGATCTTTCTATGTTTGGTGCTACATTTGATGGATGTTTGTTTAATTTGGAAAAGTTCTCTCCCGTTGTGAGGAGAATAACTTAGTACTCAATTGGGAGAAATGCCACTTCATGATTCGAGAGGGTATTGTTTTAGGTTACGGAGTTTCTGCTAATAGTCTTGAGGTTGACTGAGCAAAAATCCAAGTCATTAAAAATTTGGAACCCCCTACATCTGTTTGAAAAGTGCATAAACTTTTGGGGTACACTGGTTTTTATCATAGATTTATTAAGAATTTCTCTCAAATTACTTGCCCCCTGTGCAAGTTTGCTCAAAAAGGAAGTTGAATTCAACTTCACAGTTGAATGTGTCGAAGCCTTCAATACATTAAAGAAACTCTAATACCCGCTCCTATTATGTCTATGCTAGTTTTGGGGGAGACTTTGGATATAATGTGTGATGCTAGTGATTACGCTGTTGGGGTCGTATTGGGACAGAGATGCGATAGGATGTTTAGAGCTATATACTATGCAAGCAAAATGCTAGATGATACTCAAAAGAAGTATACTACTATTGAAAAAGAGTTGCTAGCTATTGTCTTCACATGTGACAAGTTTCGGTCATACATTGTGGGTTCCCATGTCAAGGTCTTCACTGATCATGCTGCTATTCGTCAGCTCTTCACAAAAAAGGATGCAAAGCCTTGGCAAATAAGATGGATTTTATTGCTACAAGAGTTTGATATAGAGGTGATAGATAAAAAGGGTATAGAGAATGTGGTAGCTAATCACTTGTCTCGCATATCCAATGAAGTAGTTCATGATCCAAAGAGCATAGTCGAATTTTTTCCCGATGAACACCTCTTGATTGTCAGTGACAGTGCACCATGGTACGCAGATTTTTTCAATTATGTAACACCCCAACCCCCGTATCTTTAAGCAGTGTACATTGCCACCATTTTATAAACAGTGGACTTAACAAAACAGCGGGTTGGGCCAGTGCTACATTACAGGTGACACATACTTGTTCTTTTCTTTTCAATATCTCGTGCCTTTTTATAAAATTCAAGAATACAAAACTTTCAATAAAATCAAGGCAAATTAAAAGAGATAAAGAAATTCAAACTATTTTA